>JAHWFO010037397.1:93684-117396 GCA_023313115.1 Rhysida immarginata
ATACCAGCGCAACTGAGATCTCTCAATGCGGAGAAGTAGCGGCTCAAAACCTGAAGACTCCCTTATTGTGCTGCTGTGCACTCTATCTAGTAGGGTAACACCTGCCACTCCTGTCGGGAATCTCATTTCGGCCGCTTGTACACCCAAGCCTCATGAACACCCAAGCCTCATGACCATAGGTGAGAATGGAGACAAAGATAGATTTGAAGACAGAGAGCTTGGCTTTGTTACCCAGCTCTCGTTTCGTTACCACGGATCGCTAAAGTTCACGTCTGACACAGCTTGCTGCGCCGATCCGAGCATCTAATTCTTTCTCTTGCCGTCCTTCACTCGTGAATGCAATCCCGAGATACTTGAACTTCTCCACCTGTCTCAATGAGGCTCCCCTAACATGGAGAGCGCACTGAGCAGGCTGTCTTGAAAAGACCAGAACCTCGGTTTCAGCCATACTGATCTTCATCCCAGCTTCTTCACATTTGGCTGCTAACCGGTCTAGTGCATGCTGAAGGTTCGTGCGAGAAGACCCAAGCAGGACAAGGTCGTCCGCAAAGAGCAACCTCTCCACCAGGCAGTCGCCCACACAAACTCGCTCATCGCCTCGGCTGCCCCTGTCTATCCAGTCCTTAAAGATAATTAACAAGATGGGCGACAGTACGCACCCTTGGCGGAGTCCAACACCCACGGTGAACGGTCTTGACTTAATGCCATTTATCCGGACACACATCTCAGCGCTTTCGTACAGAGACATGATAGCAACCAGTAATTGCCCATCCACTCCATACTCTTGCAACACTTGCCAGAGCTTCTCCTGAGGAACTCTGTCATATGCTTTTTCGAGGTCCACAAAGCAAGCGTAGACCTCTTTTGCATACTCCCAGGATTTCTCGAAGATTTGCCTTAGAGCAAAGATGGGATCTGTCGTGCTTCGGCCAGGTCGGAAACCACACTGCTCCCCCAACAGTTTGGAGTCGACTATTTCCCGACTTCTCTTCTCCAGACACTTAGCGTACACTTTCCCAGGAATGCTGAGCAAAGAGATGACTCGATAGTTATTGCAATCTCTCTGATCTCCCTTTTTGAAGATAGGGATCACAATTCCTGTCTGCCATTGCTTAGATATCCAAGCAACCTGACAAACTCGAGTCAGCCACAGGATACCATCCTGATTTAAGGCTTTTAACATCTCGGACCGGATTTCATCATCGCCTGCAGCTTTGCCAGTCTTCAAGGACTAAATTGCCCATCTGACTTCTGTTTCAGTGATACTACCATGACTATTCTCCGCTCCAAGGTGCACCTCGTATGCCTTAGTTGTTGTTGTTGGTGAATGCTTCAATAAACATTTTATCAATTAGTTCTATCGCGTATTTATTGTTTGATACGGATTTCAGATTTTTTTATTTTTGTGGGATTTATTTTGAACATGTGAGATTTTTTATTACTGTATAAATTGTGTTAATTTTCTGTGTGTAGGCTGTTGTGATAAAAAATGTGGTATGTATTTTATTTCCTTTTCTATATATAATACATATATGTATTACCTTTTGTAGGTTTTTCATATATCTCAAAATTTGATGTATATAAATTTCTTTGTAAATCACATATTATTGGGCAGATCTACAAAGTTATAATTTCTCATTTGTAACCCTTTCATGACATACAATATTTTCTGACAGAACTTCAAGTCCCATACTAAAAAAACATTTTAAAGATATGCCCATATAAAAATTCAAATGCGTGAGCTTTGAACTCACTTCCATATCCAGTGAGCTTAAGTTAGGGTCAGTGGGTGAAAATTTTCATAAGACTAACTTGCGTGTGTTTATAGATTTCGAAACATCCCCCTTACTAAAATCTAACTGGCTTTCAAAGTGTAAAATCTCGATGCCTCTTTCGGGATCAACGACAGAAAGGAAGAGCTTTCGCAATAACTCTGCTCTAAAAAAACGGAGGGGGTGTTGCGGAAAGGCCACATCAGGATATTGCTGAATTTTTGCAATATAATGAGTATCTCAAACACAAGAAGAGCGACTGATCTAAAGTATATGTTACAGCTTCTTCTCCACCCAAGGAAAAAAAACAAAAGTAAATCTATTATAGAATGATTTTCCATTATATTTTTTCGGAGTCTGTGGCTTTTAGTTAGACTTTTTTTATTTTTTATTATTTATATATTTGTTTACTTATTTTTTTTAGCAAACTTTTTAGAAATAATACAAAAAGGCCCAAAAGGGACCGGCATGGTCAAACAAGACTGACAAGTTAGGTCCTCTTGGGCCACAGGCAAATAAAACTTACAACGTACTATGGGTTAGTTAAAATTAAATATTACTACAAAATAACAACAATATGTCGAGATGGCAGGCCTATGAACAGAACAATTACTCTAATAAATTACAATTTTATAAAATTCAAAAAAAAATCAATTCGTTAAGCTATCATCTGTATTATCAGTTAACTAATTTAACTAAAAAAAACACTAACAAACTTACTGAGAAATAAATTTAGTAATCTAGACAAGAGCTATCAATCAGTGTTATAAAAGCAATCCAATGAACGCAACCATGAGATAACTGTATCTGTTTCATCCTTGTGAAATGCATTTAAAACAATAATGTTTAAGTAACTTCCAAAAAGACAGATAAACAGGATATATGCGAATCTCTTTAGGTACGAAATACAACGAAGCCTTTTGATGCCAGAGTACGAAATACAATGACGCCTATAATTGTGATTAAACGTCGGCAAACAAATGTTGCTCGGGAATCGAGTAAAATAATTATTTCCATCGTGGTTACATGTAATAATTATTGGGGTTCACACAATTATTAAGGAACTCAACATTTTCTTATGTGGAGACCCTCTTTATATTCATGCTTATTTAAATGAGAAAAGGATTCTGAACATTAATTTATTTCTAATTCTGCTTACTACCAGCATTTGATTGTTTATTTGCGCATCATTGAACTAAAGACGAGTTACGGAGGGGAATTTATCCCTCTTTTAATAAATTACTAGAATTGGATAGATAATTTTGTTGTATGTTAGAATCTCTTTTATATCTGAAGAAATGTCTCCTTCTCTCTTCAAGTTTGTTTATTGCTTGCGTGTGGAATGCTCTTAGCATCCATCCCTTTTTTCTGAGTAACAATGATGGGATTTGTGGAATAAGCTATGAGGGATTGACCCCATTTATTTGGGGCAGCTAAAAACCTTTTGTAAACTACGACTGGCGAAAGGACGCGAATCGGCTTGGAAAGGAGATCGAAGGAGATCGGCTTGGAACGAATCGTGGGGGTGAGATCAAAGATGCCCTGGGAGGAGAGTTTACCCCAATGGCAAATAAGAGCAGCAGAAAGCTAAACAATGACCCTCTACCATGCAACATCCGCACATCTGGAAGTTGCAGGTGGGTGTCAGACGAATTGAAGCCTATTCAAAAGCCTGGAAACAAACTTTTAGCTTCAATTTTTACCTTTCTTTTGAACCCCAAAATTCCAGATCTCTGACGATATAATCATTTGCTGATTGGTTGTTTCCAATCCCCTTCTCGAACGAGGGAACTTGTAATTTTGAGAGATTCAGTGTTCTCTGGGATCTTGCACCGTTCGGAACATGTGCGGCTTTTTCCAAGTTCTGCCGTCTCACGTGCAAGCATGCCATAGAGTAATTGACAGGGTTGGATCTTTTTAATCTGACTGATAGCAACCCCTTTGCTATCTATATCCGGCACATGGGCATCCGTCATGAAGAGAACATTAAAATTCTTTCAGTTAAAATTTTATTTCTTTTATTCTAATCATGGTGCCAAAGTTATAACTTTAATTTTGCTCAATTACCAAGATTTTTTAGTGAAAGTTATTATAGTTGCGACCCAACCTAAATAATGACAGTTTTCCTGTAAAATTCAGTTGGTATTTTCCCGGAAAATGATGTTATCACGTTCGAAGATTCCCATTTGAGCAGCAAGCATCGGCAGAATATCAACGAGCCCAAATCTGTAGAAGCAAGGCCATTTGAGTCGTCAAAAGAGCATGTATTATCTAAATTTTCCTTTTGGCCATGAAAAAGCGTTTCCTTTTTATAAAATCTCATTAGTTACATTTGGTTAATTATACTATGGTTCAGATTGATCTTTACTGTAACCTAATCAAATAAGTTAAGCTAGGAGTGTAAACTCTTATTTTATTCTTCATTTTATTTTCATTCGATTTTTTATAATGAATAAATTTCATTGTTATTGTTAACCAAAAAGCTTGAGTACCTCATTCTATTCTCACACTTCATGGCACGGATTTGTGTGGAAGAATTATTATGTAAAATTCGGTATTGGGTTAAAATAGTAATTAGTAATTAGTTAATAACATTTTTCTGATAGTAATCGGATGGTGCAGTTGTTTTCTAATTATTTGGTTATGGTGATGAACATAAGGTAAACCGGACCCTTACATAAATTGATTCAGTGCGATAGGATGTTTAGGTTATTAAATAGAGTGAATTAATGATCTTTGTATTTTGTAAATTGCATAAATCATAAAAATTTTTAAATTTAAGACATAGGAGGGTATATTAAGTGGCAAATTAATTTACATCTTAAAAGAGAAAAAAAGATGGCTGAAGCATCGTTTTGTTTGGCCAGTGAAGTGGGTCATTATGATGGTTCTACGGATCCCACATTGTTTTTTCAAAAACCTAATGAAATTGGCACAGTTTGTAATTGGGTACCAGAACATAAATTAAATATAACAAAATCAAGTTAACAGGAAATGCTCAGTTTTATTGTAGGCATGATCAGGCTATGGCAGGGATAAACAATTATAATGAATTAAAGAAAAAGATAATAGAGCGATTTGGCAAGGAGCCAAAGGGTAGAAGTTAAAGATTAGAAAAAGGAGAAACTGTTAGAGACTATGCTACGCGTATTCAGGCACTGGCAAAGAAAATAATGATTCAAGTAGAGAGGGTAGGACAAGATGCAGATGTTAAAAGAGCATTCGCAAAGGAGATATTAGAGGAAAGGATTAAAGATAAATTTTTAGAGGGCTTACGACCTAGTTTACAGAAAACTGTGTTGTTTAGAAAACTGGATAATTTGGAAAAAGCTATTGATTAAGCAGAAGAAGAGGAGGAAATTGAACCAAGATTCGTGACGCGAAAGTATGGGCTAAATTGAGTAGGAAAGAGTAATGCAGAATTAGAAGGAGATAGAAAAGAATTAGATATAAACGCGTTAATCAGTAAATGAGTGGATGAAATTTTAAATTTAAAATTGGGAGAATTAAACAAAACTTCGCAAGAACTGCTTCCTGAAAGCATAGGAACACGTGAATAGCAAGAGAGCCCCATAGACGAGATCATAGACAGCAGAACAATAAAATAAAGCAGGGGAATTTAACAGTTATAGACGGAAGAAATATTGTACACAGTACACGAACGGATATTGTTTTTTTAACCCTAAGGTAACTCTAATAACAGCACCTATCTTAAAAGCCCAGACTTTTAAAGAGAATTTATAGTTTTTACAGATGCTAGTTCATTTGCTTTGGGAGCTGTACTTTCACAAAAATTTAATGGTAAAGAACATCGAATTGATCACAGTGGTTGATTACTCAAAAAGAATGAAATTAATTTAAAACTGCAGTCTTACCAGTTTGAGGTAATTCATAATTAAACATAGAAATACTGATGGACTATCAAGAGTCCCCATTTCTACTGTGGCTGAGCATGAACCTATAGTTTCTCGTGACGAAATTGCTTCTGAGCAACAGAAAGATTTAAATTGGAAAGAAATTATTGAGCACTTAAAGAACAAATCAGAACATCCCCTCCTCTAAATATTGGCAAGACAAAATAGAAAATTTCTTCTTGGACAAAGATGATTTTTTATAATATTAGAATATCTCAGGAGAGTAAGGAAATTTGGGAGCAATTAGTAGTACCTTATAGTCTAGTTAAATACATTTTACATCAACCATCATTTCACCATCCCCCTCTATCTGGACATTTAAGAGCAAAAAGAATGCGTAAAAAATTAATCAAACTGTTTTATTGGCATAAGGCAAGGTATTTAAAAATATTACGCAGAGTGCGATAGCTGTCAGCGCAGGTCACCGTGGAGAAAAGTGGAGAGCAACTTAAATAGAATTTCCAGCTGCAAAACACCTGTTTTATTTCATAAGTATCGATATCATAGTACCATTTCCTCTTTCTAATTCATGAAATAGATATATTTTGACGATGATAGACAATTTTAGTCGCTTTGTGGAAGCTTGTCCAATGGCTGCCCAGAAATCAGAAACAGTGGCTGAGATGCTCGTGGAAAGCATATTCACACGCTATTCCATCCAAATTCAGATTCTGAGTGACAGGGGAACAAATTTCACTTCTGAGCTGATGAAAGATATCTGCTCACGATTGGGCATAAAAAATTACTTACCACAGCATTTCATCTATCCGGGAACGGAATGATAGAGCAAATGAACCGAACACTTATTAGCGCTCTGAAACATTATGTTGATCAAAGTCAGTGGGACTAGGATACTTGGGTTCCATACGTGGTATTCAGTTATAATACGACCCCGCAGTCTTCCATAGGAGAGAGCCCTTTCGTGCTATTCTTTGACAGGGATCCAGTCTTACCTTTTGACGTTTTAGTGGCACCAAGGGAAAACTATTACGACATAGAGAACAATTACAGTAGCGAAGTCCGAGCAAGGCTAAAGCACGCATGTGAAACTGCCAATAAATACAGTGCTAAAGAAGCTGCTAAGCGAAAGGTGTCCAATGACAAGAGGCGTAAGTCGTACTCATTTAAGGTAGATGACTTAGTTTATTTGACCATACCTCAAATCAAGAAAGGTTTGACTAAGAAATAGGATAATCGGGCAAATGAGCACTGTCAATTTCATAATACAACATTTGGAGAATGGTAAAAGAAACTGGTGCATACAAACAGGCTTCGTCCGAAAATAGGCGACCAGACAGAGAAACCCAAATCCAGAAGTCTCACTGAACCCTGCTCTATTATGGAACAACGAGCATAGAGCTCCACCCACCAACGATTTATGAAGAGGAAGAGTTCATAGTTTAGATACCTGAAAATGCACAGGAGAGACGCAAAATTATTTTGCCGGTTTTACAGCCTGCACAACCTGTAATTATGTAGAAAAGACGGCTGCCAGTAGATACACCCGTTCGCGCAGAATGAGGAGAAGCAGCGCAACCAGAAAACCCACCGTACTTGATGCATAGTTTAGGCCCAGCACCACCTAAACAGTGTTGTTGGCATCGCCCCGTCATCGCAGTTCAATGGGAAAAATAATGCCCGAAGACAATAATAAACTTAAAATGCCAGCTCTAGAACCCCAAGAACATGCAGTGGAGGCTATCTGCGTAACTAGAACGGAGGTGAGCTGTTCTAATCACAAAGAAACAGTAAATATGCCAGCAAAAGAAAGGCCACCACAGGCAGCCTTAACCAATGATAAGGCACTAACTGATCTCATAGGGATAATGAAATATCTAATGTCAAAACAGCATTAAAGCGTCAGCTTGTGCGTAGATTAGCTAATATTTCTGTTAAATTAAACATCACTAAAAAGATAGGAACTTAAATCATTGATTTATGAAACCTCCTTTTTTTTCTAATAATTTATGCTTTATAAGTGCTAAGTCAATCCTATCCCCCTTTCGAAACTTTGAGTTTACAAATTTTAAAATTATCTGATCTCCTGTTATTATAAGAGGATCCTAAATCAAATTTTTCTGTATTAGCTGGTATCTTATCTGCTAATTTAACCCATACTGGGACAGCAAAGCATTTAAAAATCTTAAAAATGGATAATACCTTCCTTACCTGCTTTACATTAAGGAATGCTAACTTAAAGAAGTGTTTAAATGACGCAAAAAATATTAAAAATAATTTACTCTAAGGATTGAAATGGGCAAATAATTTATATTTATTTGTGATCAGGAATATCCATATAGCTACAAAATTTGTAGGAAAGTTTTCTTTATTATCTAAGACACCTTGTTACAAGCTAAAAATAAACCAGAGTTAAATTTATCTTGTGTTGAAATAACTTGCAAGTGGTCTGGAAAAGCTAATTCATAAAATTCCCTGACCTTCCCAGGATACAGAACTCAAACGAACTCAATAACTTTTGATTCGATTCTTCAATTATATTGTTAAAAAGTCTAAACCAAAATGGTGTAATTTATAAATAGTTCCTAGCGTCAGTAAATTATTTTGAACAACTTGTTAAGATTTTGGAGCATTTATTCAATATGAGGTCGAATTTATCAATAAGCTGGATTCAGCTTTAATCATTCTACTGATAACATTTCGATTCCTTTGTGTTTAATCCCGAGCAGGAGAAAATTTATCTAAAGGTAGGAAGATTATAAATTTTTTCATTCAAAATTATCACTAAACCTATAAAGCAACTTAGCTTGCATCTATTTATTGGTTAAAAGAAACTCTAGTGGGTTGATTAAGCTGGTTGGTTGAGCTGATGAAATAGAATTCTATCTCTATTGCCCACACTGTTTTAAAGCTACAAAGCTATCTTGTTGTGAACAGCAGCTACCCTTTGTCCAACAAAAAAACAATCATATATGAATATATGGTATATTTCTTAATGATACTTTCCACTACATAAAATAAATTCGATGTCTGAGCACGGAACAATGGGCAATAGTTATTTTATTCGATAAATGGCAACATAGTTGATTATATTAAACTAATGAATACAAAAAAAATCGTTATAACCAGAGGGCATAACACCCTACTGCCATCAATGAGAATAAAAGCTCTAATAGGGATCGAACTAGAAAACACGTTCGGTTAAGATCTAAGATCTACATGGCATTGTTTTAATTACTACAATAACATGCTATAATCACGAAATTTAACATTTACTGGAATATTAAAGGTTGTTATTACATTATATACTTATGTAAAGACAAAACTCCAAAACCATCGATTATTTTCGATTCTAACCTTATTTTACCTTATTTTATTATTAAACATTAAGACTATAAAATTTTTTATTCTACCTATATTGGAATTCTTTAACTATATCTATTAATATTATACATATGTCCAAGCATTGAAATAGTTTATGAAGGCAAAAAGGGCACGCAAGCATGAATAACATGGCTACAGTAAAAAAAATTTTCTGACAAGCTATAACCAGACAAAGCTTACAACTATGAAGGTAAATCAGATTTTAAATCATTAAATACAATGAAAACATTATGTTTAGGCAATATTGATGCAGATTAAGCAGTTTTAAGCAACAGATGGCATAAATTAAACAGGGATTACTAATAATGTTAGCTTGCACGTGCGTTAAAATATTTAGCCTATTTCATCGATATTTTTACGATATAATTCATGAATTCCTGTGGATAAATTTTCTTAAATGGATATTCATTATTTAATAACAACTTACTTTTTTTAGAAGTTGAAATTTCGTTACTAAATCCAAGTTTTAATTTCCGCACGTTTTAAAAAAAGAACTTAGCATCAAACACTCTTAAATCGATGTTATTAAAAAATATTTTAACTATAAAACGCATTATACACTGTACAAACCTGATATTAACAGAATTATTTAAGGGGAAACATTTTATTAACATAAATCTTTACACAAAGAAAAGCTACGTGATCTTCGACAATTATCAGGCCCGGAATCGATCTAATTGTTGACTTTACCCTAATCTAAACTATTCTATACTATATTAAATTTACTTTAAATACTATCTGGATAATTATAAGCATTACTGCTATTTAAACGCGTTTATTTAATCGCAAAAAGAAAAGAAAACCTCGTTAATTGAATTGGAGATTGAAGCCTGGCCTAACTTTTGGACACTTGTTGACGCTGTAGACCGACCTTGGATTGACAAGAAATCAGTGTTGCCATTTTTTTACCATGCCAGACTACTACAATCGATCGTCGATCCTACTATATACTACCATGTGGTGTCAGAATCCACCAAAATATATATACTAAGAAAAATTGTAATAAAAACTTCATTTTCTTCTGATACATTACAAGGGTGACCAGCTTTTTTCGACGCTAATCCGTGACAAAGCCATGTAAAACCGGGACAAATCCGGGACACATTATTTTCAACAATTAAACAAGATATTAATCCTCCTGAGGAAAATATAAGAAAGTAGCAGAAGCGCTGAAGTCATCTATTTTTACCCTTTTATCTACTCTTTTACCCCCCCTCCCCCAATTTTTTATTCAATAAATTGATTTTCTCAAACATAGCGTTTAGAAAATGGAAAAGAGCTGTCCTTTGTTTCTCATCACTTCCGATCGAATGATATATCACATGCCATATGTTGCCTTAGTTCTAAAGACCAAGTGACTGCCACTACCACAACTCCGACCCTATAAAGACATTTTGGCCGAAACTTTACAGTAATGTTAAGCTTGCTTAGAGGAATCTGCATACTGAATTTCATTCTAATAACTTTATATGCATAAATACGCGTAGACCTTTTGGTCTCCTCTAATTTCCGCCCCCAAAACTCCGATTCCAGTGGGCCAATCAAAACCAAACTAAATAGTAAAGATGCACATTTTTATAATAAGCTTAGTAAGCTACATTTCGAATTTCAACCTTCAAAAAAGCGGAATTTATGAAAGGCATGGACAGACAGACGAACATTATGAAAAATATAAGTAGCTCCATTCCTCCACTATTATTTAATCTATCATTATTCAGTAATATATCCTAATATTTTTTATTAAATATAAAAATACATTTCATGTTTTAAACATTGTTTGAACAGCATTTCATAGAAATAAGAGTTCAATAATTCTTTAATAAGAAAATATTAACTATTGAATTAAAAAATGCAATTCACAGATTCAATAAAATATTATTCAATATTTATTGCACCACGATCAAAATTCTTCATTATCTCTACATCGCTTTGAATTTATCATCGCTTTCAAAGTTTCGACCTTTAATTGACATTTTTTAGAGATCCACATTTGATGAAAAAAATACATTCTATTGCTATATCTCCCACCAGTAAGACAAAGATAATTCAATAATTATTTCCAAATTTTTAAAAGGAAGATGATTATTCTGAAAATGGAAAAAAATTCACTCCATTTTACATCATCATCAGCGTTATTTTCCGACTATTGTTGGATGTTTTTTATATACAAGTTGTTATAAATTCGACATTTCTTCAACAATTCAGAATCAGAGAATTCTTCTTTATCAAGATACTATTTGTGAAACTTATGCTTTGTTACACATCTTTCACTCCACAATGTGTCTGGGCTTTGTTAAACTTTGTGGCCTTTTATTTTCAACTATTTTGGTGTCACCTCTACGCGACTTCGGGAATTGCAAACGTCTCGAATTGACAACGGGTGAGGGTTTTCAGGTGCAATTTTGCGTACCGTAATTGGTTCTATTGATCATAAAATTGAATAAGGAGTTTGCGTCAGTTTGTATCATATCATTGAAACATTCATTGTGAGTTGATTTTTAAATACACATTTAATCCAGGACAAATCGGGACAATTATTTGACTCCGGGACATTTACTGATGCGGGACAAAGCATAGTAAATAGTGAATAGTGATGCAGGACAAAGCATAGTGAATAGTAATGACACATTAGAGAAAATAAAATAATATTAACACTTTACTGCTGAAATTTTTATATTATATATAATAAATTCTGTTTAGAATTTTAAATTTAATTAAAGGATTTTCCTGAATTTTTTTTCCTTGAAAAAATTATTTTCCACCAATGATAAGTGAATAACATAGATCACAAGTTACCTATGGAATTAGGAGGCCATGAAAATTTTAGATAATCTAATTTATTTATTTAAATCCAGTAACCCGTATTTATTACACTAGAACACGTAATTACTAATAAAAAGCACAATAAATTTATTTAAACTGCTATATATTTTTTTTCTTCCTTTTTTGTGTTCACTTAGGAATTCTGCTAACCTCTTGCCTACTAACCACGAGTCTGACTCGTTGTCTGGTTCAAGTGCCTAATCGCTATACCACGAGTCTGACTCGTTCTGAAGTTTCAGTTTCCACTGCCGTTTTATTTTTGTATCTTAACAAGAGATGGCGATCGTTTACCATTCTGTATATCTTTCTCTTTCATATACACTTCATAGTTCTTAAAAACCTTCAATACGTGGCACAAAATTTGAAGACAATTTAATGCTTGTTATCAGTGGCTTCTCATTCTCGTTTCGAACTTCGTCATGTGCAGTCAGGAGCAAGTGTCTTCTTTGGAGATAGATAGATATTTATGTGAAAGTAATGATTCAGAAACGGAAGATGAAAATAAAATATTCAATTCTTCATCATCACAGTCGTCTGATTCAGAATCTTACAATAATAATGAGAATATTGATATTGATCAGCCGTCCACCTCCAAGAAAAGAAAAATTGACGGAAGTGAGTGGATATGAAATGACGAAGACAATAATCCAGGTATTCACGTGTTGCAAAACATTCCCTGTATCAATGCTTTGGTCTGCAGAAATTTATTATCAAATGCTCAAGATTTAGATGTGATTTCTGTAATTTTGCCGGATTCATTTTGGGAAATGATTGCTTCTGAAACCAATAAATACGCCAAACAATGTTTCGATAGCCAAGCGTATAAACAGAAAACATATGACGATTTATGGTTTGAAATAGACGTTGATGAACTGAAGCATATTTTGCTTTCTGCATTATTATGACTTAAGTAAAAAAACCGAATGTAAAAATGAATTGGTCTATAATACATATTCCTATTATAGCCAATCTATGTCATATGTAAGGTTTCTCCTGATATCGAGATTCCTACATTTTTCAAATAACCAGCCGACCAACACTGATAACAATATAAGCAAAGTTAGAAGTGTTGGGAATTTTCTAAATAATAAATTTAAAAATAATTATATCCCGATAGAAGATGTAGCTATAGACGAAAGTCTCATGAAGTTCAAAGGTCGTCTTTCATATGTTCAGTTCAACCCTTCTAAACGTGCGCGTTTTGGCATAAAATTTTATAAATTATGTGAATCCAAATCTGGTTTCTGCCTAAAATTTAAAATTTATACAGGTGATGATCATGATATTGAAAGCGAAAAAGTAGTCCTTCAATTAGCTGAGGAAATTTTACATAAAGGTTATACTTTATATTTGGATAACTGGCACTCATCACCAGCGCTATTTGCAGAACAAGACAAAAGAAAAACGACTACTTTGGGAACTGTAAGAAGTAACAGAAAAAAAGCCTAAAGAACTAAAAAATAAAAAACTCAAAAAAGGCGAAGGTGTGAGAAAATCTAGGCGTGGTTTGTTAGCTCTGAAATGGCATGATCGCAAAGATATTTATATGCTTTCGTTTAAACAAAAAGGGATCCAAATGATTGATACAGGAAAGAAAAGGAAGAAAGGAAAGAAAAAAGGTAATAAAACACGTAAAGAAGAAAATGTTTTAAAACCGCTTCGTGTGACAGAATATAATAATGAAATGGGTGGTGTAGATGGTCATGATCAAATTTTACCTTGTTTTCCAATCATGAAAGAATTCCTAAAGGGATATAGAAAACTTTTTTCTATATGATGGATATTGCATTATTTAAGATTTTCATCATCTATAATAAAGTGACTGAAACAACAACAACAAAAAATTTTTTTACAGCATTTCATCTTGATCTCGCAGAACAACTTCTAGAGAACGTACAGCTGCCAAACTACAAAACAAGAGGAAGGGTGTCTGCAGCAGGAACCGCTATCAGGTTACAGGCCAAAACATGGGCACACTTTCCTGTACACATTCCCGAAACAAGAAAGAAAAAAAATCCTACAAGGTTGTGCAAAGTTTGTACAAAAAAAAGAAAACACAGAGAAACTACATGGCAGTGTGAGAAATGTGAGGTGGCTTTACATGTACCTGATTGCTTTGAAATTTATCATACTTTTTCTGACTATTAAAAATGTATACTATAATATCTAACTAACATCCTGTAAAATTTCAAACAAATATCTTAATAAATAGTGTTTTTTTTCATGTTGTTTATTGCACTGTCTATCGAAGAATTTTTCTTCCATTTAAATAGAAACTTCTGGCCCTGCGAGCTCAAGGTCAAATCAGAGCGCAAGGGGTTAAGAGGTCAAGTGACTCATCCCCCTTTTCCCCCTTAAAAGTCAAACTGGGTCAACCCAATTATGATAAGGGGGTAGAAACTCCAAACCATTTTGCAAACAAAAAAAAAACATATAACTGGGGAATGAAACAAGATGATTTAAATTAATATAAACTAAATGATGTCACCAAATTTCTTTTTGGCAAAAACTATAATAAATAAATAATTAATAATTTTTTTATGTCTTCATATAATCATTAAGAATTTTTTTTTCTTTTGTTGTAGTATCAATCGGCTACCCTTTTTACTTTGATCATAAATACTTGCTCGCTCCATCTAGGGGCAGAATATTAATCTAGTATAATAATTAAAATAATACGATTAACGAAGATAAGGTTACACTAATAGTTAAAGCATTGACAAAATTCAGTTGACTTTAGTTTTTTTCTGTTTGAATTTGAGGCTTGGTAACAAGCTACTTCTTATAATAAATAATTAAGCTATGATATCAAAAAGAATTATTAACAAATGAGAACACTATTGGGTATTCCTAACAGGCTGTTTATTTTTGAAAACACATAAGGTACATTAAAACACTAATAGAAATGTATAAGCTTACTTTAGGCAACACTTCAAAAAGTTCGTGGTAGAGGAGACATTATGGAAGTATATAACGGAACTTGCTTTTAAAAAGAAAAGAATTTGTACGGCAAATTAATCATTTAGTCCGTCTTTAGAGTTCTAGTTCACTGATAATTGTTTTTTAAGGTCTACCACCAGTACGATCACACCAAAATTAATTAAACCCACAGCGGCCTTTGTTCCAAACTCAATTATTTTCTTAACTTAGTGTTAAAAATCACACTACGATCCACATCTGCTCAGACATCTATAACTCATATTGTATATCTAGTTGGAACATGTATTGACAACTGGGAAAAATGACATTACACCTATACCTCGTTATACGTACTGATTGGTTCCAAAAACTTGGTATGTAACTCGAATATCCGTATAACGAATATGTACTTTTCAGGGTCAGTAGAAAAGTCGAGGCAATGGAAAAACTTGAGACGTTTTATTATGTAGCTCTCATCAGAGGTCACTACTGTACTTTTTTAAAAATAAATTTCAATGATAACGCTTTGACAATGCACATTAATGATTTTCGTGATAATGCTTTGAGAATGCACATCAATGATATTAATACAAAATATACACAAAGTAAATTGAATCTCTTTCAGTGTTTTTTATGAAATAATACAGCAAAGTTAGTATTTATTTTTTATAGTCTTTAGTTTATTATTTTTATTTCATCATAAACATAATAAT
This sequence comes from Rhysida immarginata, assembly GCA_023313115.1. Taxonomy (NCBI): domain Eukaryota; kingdom Metazoa; phylum Arthropoda; class Chilopoda; order Scolopendromorpha; family Scolopendridae; genus Rhysida; species Rhysida immarginata. The sequence continues at coordinate 109,168 of JAHWFO010037397.1, forward strand.
ACACATGAAACAAAAATCGAAAATATGTAGCCTAAATTAATTTATTAGAGTGGAAATAATGACGACATACTTGATGAGATCATAGTGCTGGCGCTGATGATCAGTGTATTTCCACTCTACTCTTTATTAAATCTCGTGTGACGAAATATTGGTTACGTAAAACGAATTCGTGCCATAATTTGAAAAGTACGTAAATCGAAAAGTACGTACAACGAGCGTACGCATAACGAGGTATGGGTGTAATATGTTTATACATCTGCATTGTTCATGGACATTAAAAATCATGTGCTATTTACACAAGCTTGCGATCAGTATTTGTTCTGGAGTATTTTTTTTATTCTTCTTTAATGCTATAAATAAAATGCGTCTAACAAAAAAAAAGCGTTTTATAATTTGCAGCATGCGTCTTGGTACAGGTGCGACTTGTTTTATAAACAACTTAGTTTTATGGACTATATTTTGCGACTTGTTTTATTACTACGCTTAAAAGCACAGTTGTTACTATAATTATTGCGAGCCTATCAATGATTCTACCTGAATCTGAACCCGGATAATATCGAGAGGATAACCTATTTCATTTCCATTTTTGCTTACTTATGATGTCTTGTAGGTACAGTGATTTAATGAGGCTTTGTTTGCGCTTCTTTTATAGTTGGCGACCCGAGAAGACAGCACCATAACCCAATTTGCGAAAGTTTTCGCATTCTTTCTATTCTTTTCCTATTGTTTTTTAAATCCACTACTTAGTTAGTATTTATTTGGAAAAGTGAGTTCGTACTGTCTGCTACACAGTGGACGTTGATTATGGATGTTCCCATGGAACGATTTATTGATGATGGAAATCACCTCTTGAAGGAAGTAAGAAGAGCCAATATGCAACACCTTTTAGCTACAGTGAAAAGATACATCAGGAAATGGCACGTTTAGAAGCTGCAGCTGTGCAAACAAACAGGAATTGGTCGCTTTACTAACTATAGTGCGAACCAAGCGCGGACTCATTGATCTGGGTGGAGATTTATTTCGAAACTGGCGATCCTGCTTCTCTAAATAACAAAATTAATCAATTGGGAATGGTTAGCAATGATATTATTCATATGGTGGATCAACAGGCTACACTTTTAAATCAGATCATTCAGGAAAGTCTTTTTATTAGAAGGGTAGAAAAAGTATTGGCCGACGAACTTGCAGTATTACGAAATTGGACTACTCAAGAAAATGCTGCCGTTACCCAAGTCAGATACTTGGATAGCGTCTTAGCAGAATTTAGATGTAACGTTTTAAATTTGAAAGAATCTGTTGACATGTTAAGTCGAGGCAAGATCACTAGACAACTCCTCCCTGAACGCAAGTTTTTTAGTGCTTCTAAGAAAATCGACAAACAATTACCTGAAAAATTGCGCTCATTGTTGCATCCTCCAGGGAAACATTATACAGTTTTTTCAGATGGTCCTCTGTCATTGCTGTAGCAATGGTCGGAAAGCTCAGATTTTTCATTCAAATTCTTTTGGTTTTATCTCAGGAATACTTTGATCTGTATCGAGTTTTGAGTGTGCCGATAGAAATTCCGTCTTTGAAGGTATTTGCCTATTTCCCCTCATCGTCCCCATACCTTGCGGTCTCTCGTAACCGTCATTATGTTTAGTCAGGCAGACTGGGATTCATGCCTAATAGAATCCCTGCACTGTATTTGTTTGCCTCGATCCGCCATCTATACTGTACTTTTTCAAAATTGTATATATTCTCTTTTTATGGGCGAAGAAAGTAGCGTCTATAATCTTTGTGAAAAACGGGTAGTAAAAATTATAAGTGTACACAATATGATTTAAATAAGTGACTGAAATTTTAATTCATCTGCTAAAGCTTTGAACTGGGCTTCTGTTAGATTAGGAATGATAACTAATGTGATCATTCCAGCTCCCGTATTCTTTAGGAATGATAATTTAGGCCATTGGATCTATAGTGTTCCACAACGTACTAGTGTTACAGTTAGATGCCATGCAATGGTTAGAACAGATCCTGGACGTACGAGCATTGTCAGACTTGAAGGTGCTGGTGAATTCCAGCTAGAACAATCTTGCATCGGCATAGAAAACGTTTTTTTTCTGCCTCCTTTATTTCGTGGACGAACAGAAGGTAGTCCAGTTCGTGTAGATTTGAAGGTTGTTCATGACATTTCCACTTTTGTTGCACCCATTCGATACTAGCAATATCGAAGTTCTTGCTAAGGATCAATCACTTTTAGACTTCCTTGGAAAAAATGATGATCAAAATTTGAAGAGGGCAGGCATGTCCATTCAACAGATAAAGCAAAGAGCACATGACTTGGAAGCTGTTATTGATACCTATATAAATCAACCCAGTCTATTCTCGTCTTGCAGCATAGCTGGGATAGATATCTCCATAATTATTTTTCTGATTAAGATTCTCGTTATAGAAATTAGGTGTTACAAAGGCAATCAGTGCCCAGAAATAAGGTCTCGTACATTCAGCAGAGGGTCTGTTGATCTTTCCGACCCCAGGGAAACCTTGAAATTGGAGTCCACCTGTAAAAATCATGCTTGGACAAGCAAGAGTACTGTATGACCCTATGGAAAATTAAGATTAATTTATCTTGTCTTTCTCAAAAGCCCAATAACTTGGCGAAAATCCACTTTTACACAAAACATTCTCGTTTGTTTCAAATTAAGGTTACCTTGACACATAGTCGATTACAACACCTTTCATATGTAGTTAGTTGATAGAGTAGATTATATCTATTATTTGTAGAACGCCATGGCCATGTTTTTGGGAAAGAGATAACTCTCTTTACAGCCTACTCGATGCGGACATGGATCACCTACCTCCAAGCGTCTTTATGATAAAAGATAAAGGCCTACAAGGACTGATACCTCTCCAGGCCTCCAGATGCCTTCAGCTGTTACAACCCTTCTACAAAACTTGCCATCAGACAGATTCCAAGTTGATTCTGCTCCCGACCAATTTCTTTGGTACTGGTTAGAGCTGAACATCCAGCTCTTTAGAGGAACTCATGAAAACGGAACTGATTCGTTAATTAGTGTGTGCAACAAATTGGTGAATTTAAATTCAGCAGACTGATTTGGTGACTTAAAACGGATGGACCTGATCTTAACCAGTGGTTTAAAATTGTGAAAAGTGCACTAATATATTCTTAATCTCATTCTTCTTTACTACTAAAGTTTTTTACTTAAGTCCTAATGTAGGCAACAAAGGTCAAAATTAGTAGTGTCTTTGCATTCTTATATTGACCAAGTTGCTAGTTTTAAAGTGTCTATGCTACATATTAAGAACCATTTTTTTAGCGGAACTTTTGCGAAAAGTGACAAACGACTATGTGTGATTAAATTATCTGGGATATCGGACTTAGACCAATTGCAACAATTATAATATTCTGGACTTTGAACATTACCCTTTTTTTAAATTAATACAGTAAGATTACTTGTGACACATAAATTTAATCTTTATACTAGTTATTAATCTCCAAGCCTACCTGAAATAGGTTATTAAGAAGTTTAATCTGATACTTTAGAGAAATATCTTATTTATTACTATTTTTTATTTGGAACCTTGCAGCTTATCTAATGTTTACTATAATCATTTTGAATCCTTCCTTTTAGTAATTTATGTTATCCATAACTGGCATGAATATTCCTAGACTTTAATTATTTTCAAAAAATTATTATGCAGCCACTCTCATGTATTTTATATTACAAACTTATTTGTTATTGTACAACCACTATTTTATAGATCACATATTAATCATTATATATAGTAAGACAGCTTTCACTATGGCCCAAAGGAAATCATACTGATCTTGCAGCAAACATTCTGAAGCCGAAGCAAGTTGAGAGAATGATGAGGTGGAAGAAATGTGGGGGGTAATGTGGAATCCCTGTTCATAATCATGCTTATTCAAATGAGAATAGCATTCTGAATATTAAATTATTCTTAATTCTGCTTACTACCAGCATTTGATTGTTTATTTGAGCATTAATGAACTGAAGACGAGTTATGGAGGAGAATTTAACCCTCTTGTCTTAAATTTCTAGAATTGGATAGATAATTTTGTTGTAAGTTAGAATCTCGTTTTTATCTGAAGAAATGTCTCCCTCTCTCTTCAAGTTTGTTTAATGCTTGCGTGTGAAATGCTCTTAGCATCCATACCTTTTTTCTTAATCACGATGACGAGACTTGTGGGATAAACCATTATGGATTGACCCTTCTATTTGAGGCAGATAGAAGCCTTTTGTAAATTACGACTGGCAAAAGGATGGAAACCGGCTTGGAATAGAGAACGATTTGCTGGGGTGAGATCAAAGATGCCCTGGGAGAAAAGTTTACCCCAACGGCAATTAAGAGCAGCAGAACGCTATCCAATGACCCTCTACCATAAAACACCCGCACATCTAAAAGTTGCAGGTAGGTGTCAGACGAATTGGAACAAGCTTTTAGCTTTAATTTTGACCTTTCCTTTGAACCCCAAAATTCAAGATCTCTGATGACATAATCATTTGCTGATTGGTCGTTTCCAAACCCCTTCTTGAACAAGGGAACTTGTAATTTTGTGAGATTCATTGTTCTCTGGGATCTTGCACTGACAGTAACACGAGTGGCTTTTTCTAATTTGTGCCCTCTCATGTGCTGGCATACCGAAGCATAAGTGACGGGATTGGATCTTTTTAATCCGACTGATAGCAACCCTTTTGCTATCCATATCCGGCTCACTGGTGTCCGTCATGAAGGGAACATCAAAATACTTTTAGTTAAAATTTTATTTCTTTTATTCTAATCATGGTGCAAAAAATATAATTTTAATTTTGCTCAATAACTGAGGCTTTTCAATGAAAGTTATCATAGTTTCGACCCAACTTAGATAATGACAGTTTTCCCGTAAAATTCAGTTAGTATTGTCCCCTAAAATGACGCGATCACGTTCGAAGATTCCCATTTGAGCCACAAACTACGGCAGAAGAACAACGAGCCAAATCCAAAGAAGCAAGACCTTTTGAGTTGTCAAAAGAGTATGTATGATCTATATTTTCCCTTTGGCCATGAAAAAAGCGTTTCCTTTTTATAAAAATCTCATTAGTTACTTTTGGTTGATTATATGGTTCAGATTCATCTTTACTGTAACCTAATCAAATTAGTGAAGCTAGGAGTTCGAAATCATATTTTAATACTCATTTCATTTTCATTCTATTTTTTACTGGAAATAAATTTCATTGTTATTGTTAATCAAACAGCTGGAGTCCCTCAATCTATTCTCGCCTTTCTTGGCACGAACTTGTGTGGAAGAATTAAGATTCGGTATTGGGTTTAAATATTTTTTGGGGTAATTAGTTAATTAAAAATTTTTCCGATTGTAATCGGATGGTGCAGTCGTTTTTCAATTATATGGTTATGGGATGAACATAAGGTAAACAGGAACCTTACAGTAAATAAATGTGCACTGTTGCATAAAGACAATTTGTTAAATAGTAATGTAAGGGTCCTGGGGATAAAATAAACAGAATATGGTCGAGTATTCTATTCCCATTATGTTTGGTAAAAGACTGTGCCAGTGAATTATACTATTCACGAAGTTTATGATAACTAGATATTACCCACTTACATACTAGATACTACCTGCTTACACAAATCCAGCCAAGAGGAAAAAACAGGCATTTAGACTGGCTTAACTATTTAACATATATTATGTTTATTCAATATTCAAGAAGGGTATATTAAACAATATTGTATAGAAGGTAACGCAAAAGATAATGATAATTTAAGATATGAAATTCAAGTTGGTCAAGCCCCAGTTAAGATTCAAATAAAATAATGCAATTTGTAACTAAGAAATAACTTATGGCAATTTGACTAATTATAAGTTTCAATGAGTAATCACAATGCCAAATAATAACTTAGTAATTAATGTGTGTGGCATACAACAGAATGACTATCAATTAAGGATTCCTTTAGACTAAACTTATAAGACAATTATCAGAAGTCCTGGGTATAACAATAGTGATATCTTAGCAATAGTAAAATGTAAATTAGGTAGAAATGTAATTCTCAGTTGTTCGATTATACAATTTATATCTCAAGGGAATTCGAGTTATACTGAAATAAAAAATTACACAGTGGTAACAATGTTCAACAGGGACTCTCATATTAAATTGTTCTATTTCTTTCAGTAAGTAAAATGGAAATATGGCTTTAATAGAGACAAAATGACAATGAATGTAAACTACCGACCGAGCAATCTGCTATGTTGTTACTGAATAAAGGTCTGAATATAAGACTTTAATAAATAACAACAAAACAATTAACTGGATAAAATACAGAATTTATATTAAGGTAATCAGGTTTCTTTACATATAATGGGTCTGTTCTCAGTTACGTTATAATTGTCCTTTCTCACTATTTCATAGAATAAAATAATTTGTCTGATAAGAGACAATATGTAAGAATGAAATTATGTGAGGAATTAAAGAATTGGCGATTCAGACATTAATTTGGAAAGAAGCTTTACTAAGCTATCTCAATCTGTCTGCTCTTGGATCTCTCTCGTCCTCTCTTACCCCGGCTTAGCAGCAGGGAGGGGGGTTCGTCTCCTGGATCTGGGTGGTCAACAGGGCTTGGTACACATTCTTGCAACATCCCTTGCAAACCATGAAATTATTGTAATTGATGACACTGGTTCTCAGCTTGATAGAAACTCCTCAAAATCACCTCGATAACACGAGCTAACTAAAGTTCAACCTGACGGTTACATTTTCATAAACTAAAACTCAAATGGATTAATAATAATAATTTAAAACTTCCCATTAGGAATCCGAGGAATACCAGATGGAGGCCGAATTAGTATAAAAATTTACGAGTAGTTCGCTGCACACATGGCTACGGGAAGTGTTACATTGCTACTGATTAAAAAATTTCACTTAGCATAACTGTACTAACAGTTTCGATTTCTTCAGCTAATCAAAGTTCGGCATCCACGTGATCATTCCCTGTCTCTTACCTCCCTTCAAAATCCAAAGTTCAATCCTACATTCATCGTTCGTGAATTCTATCTGTTCATCCAGTTCTCTGATTTACTTTTCCTACTCAGGCCATACAATTTCGGTCCTTGAATATGATTCTAACAATCAAAACAAACCTGTGCAAACTGACTTTTACTTTCTCCTTCTGACAAACATTAAGACTTGGCTCCCTTTAAATAACTTCCAACAGTTATGCATAAAAATTATTTAATTATATTATAACTTTATTTAATCTTTCTTTACATAAAAACTGTTCTAAATTTTTTATAAACTTTTAACTTCTGAATCTAAATAGACAATCCTGAACGCAAATAGAAAAATAGCTCATTTGCATAAATAATCCAAATAGTCTACATCTGGCTAATTAATTCTCAAATCTTTACAAATAACTCCCCCTACATGAAAAACCTCACCCGGAGGCGGTACCTTTACCTGAAATCCTCTTGGCGATCTTGCCTTTCCGCAGCATCTTCCATGATGAAGCAAGACAGATCAAGTCGACGCCGGCAAGCCCACAACTCAAATGGCAACTAGAGAACTTAAGAAAACTTCATTTAGTATAATATCATATAAACTTGTTACGTAATATCATCTTGCACAACAGAAATGGTTTAGTTAATCATACGTTAGTAATGTCAATATTTAACTAGCAAATCAACAAATCACAGTAATAAAATATATACGTGAAGGGTACCCAAAATTTTAGAACTCAAATTTCTTCTTATGATTACTTAAAAGATATAATCTTGGCTTGATGGGCCTTTTCAAAAATTTGTGCACAACATTGGAAGTTTTTTACCACACAGTTTAAATGTTCTTAACACTCTATATAGCTCTTTCTCAATACACAGTTCACTATAGTTTAAACACAACATAAAGTTCACTGAAATTCACTGAATACGAGAATTCAATACTATGTTAGAAAACACAAAGCAAAATATTACTTAAGAATACTTCAAAGTACTTGATAGTTTGTGGCACAAACTTGCTTCTATATGGTGGAGATAAAAGTTCAGATGTGGAGTGCTTTCGCTCTCATCATCTTTTTCACTCTGGATTTCTGTTAACAGGTTGGAATGCGGTAGTGCTCACGACATGTCTTTCACTGGCTTCGTGTGCGCGAAGGGGTGTGGTCCTTGATCATCAGCTGCCGTTTGGTGTCGATCGACTCGGAAAATACGTCAGG
>JAHWFO010037397.1:174038-223075 GCA_023313115.1 Rhysida immarginata
CTTTATGGACTGGATAGACAGGGGCAGCCGAGGCGATGAGCGTGTTTGTGTGGGCGACTGCCTGGTGGAGAGGTTGCTCTTTGCGAACGACCTTGTCCTACTTGGGTCTTCTCGCACGAACCTTCAGCATGCACTAGATCGGTTCGCAGCCAAATGTAAAGAAGCTGGGATGAAGATCAGTGTGGCTAAAACCGCGGTTCTGGTTCTTTCAAGACAGCTTGCTCAGTGCGCTCTCCATGTTAGGGGAGCCTCATTGAGAAAGGTGGAGAAGTTCAAGTATCTCAGGATTGCATTCACGAGTGATGAACGGCAGGAGAAAGAATTAGAAGCTCGGATTGGCGCAGCAACCTGTGTCAGACGTGAACTGTGGCGATCCGTGGTAACGAAACGAGAGCTGGGTAACAAAGCCAAGCCCTCCGTCTTCAAATCTATCTTTGTCCTCATTCTCAGCTATGGTCATGAGGCTTGGGTAATGACCGAAAGAGTACGTTCCCGGGTACAAGCGGCCGAAATGAGATTCCTGAGAGGTGTGGCAGGTATTACCCTACCAGATAGAGTGCACAGCAGCACAATAAGGGAGTCTTTAGGTGTTGAGCAGCTACTTCTCCGCATTGAGAGATCTCAGTTGCGCTGGTATGGCCACGTGATACAGATGCCGCAAACTAGTCTTCCTAGGCAGTTGTTATTTTCCAATCCGGTGGGTAAGAGATCAAGGGGTCGGCCTAGAACCAGGTGGCTAGACTACATGGAGAATCTGGGTTGGAGTTGCTTGGATATTACCAGGGAGGAAATGCGCCTGATGGCGGAAGATCGCGATCGCTGGAGATCCTCCATAGAGCTGCTGCCCCCGCGACCCTAACGGATAAGCGGGTTTGAAAAGTAAGTAGGTTTTAAATATTTTTTTTACTACAATATGTTTACGCTGGTTTCTTACCCATGTTATTGTTAGTTGTGCGTGCGTGCTCTCTGTTCGCTTAGTTTTTCATTGTTTAGGCAGTTTCGTTGTATTCGGCTGCTTGTTTTCTTAGAGCGAATGGCTGTTTCTTTTCTTTGAACTTGGATGTCATGTCGTGTGTCCATGATATTTAAATTTTCTTTTTATTTTGTAATTTTTGGGTTTTGAAGATTTTTTTGGACCGAAGTAGAAAACAAGCGAGAGAGGTAGCGACAGCTTCATGGCCCTCTCCTGGGTCAGTGAGATGGCTTTTCAGTGGAAGAGAGACTTTCTAGCCTAAGACGTCAATGACATTTACTTTGTTTCATGAATGAAAAGTTCGTGTTTGGATATTATTTCGGCTCTTACCCAGTCACCTCTCAGGATCATGGCATCCAGCACTGCATCTATTCCAGTTTTTTCTTTTTGCGTGGTTGAAGTTGTTCAAGTGCTACGTCTTCGTCGAATCGTCCACTAACTTATCGTTGCCCTGTTTCAGTTGCGGTTGCGTCTTTTTTGAGATAAGTTTTCGCCCAGGCGATCTTTGAATTTGTGTTCATCGTCGGATGTTTCAAGAGTGGACCTTCTCCTGTTATGGATATTTCACTTACATTCCTGGTTTATCTTCAATTAAAGTGACTTTGTAAAATGTCTCGCAGGTTTTTTATTATTGCAATATCAGTTTTGTTTCATTTAATATAATGGACTCTCTCAGCAATCTCACAGAGTCGTTGTTTCATTTTGTTTTTTTTATTTTTTATTTTATTAATGTAAGCAATTCTTTCAGAATAATGGAAATAATTTTTTTTCCTTGCTTTAAAATTTTTTTTATAATTTTGTTATTCGCAAGAACCTAATTTGTCCGTCTTTGCCCTTCATTTTTCCATTACTGTTCGTTATTGTTCTGTCGTCTTTGTTCTATTTTATAATTTTGTATCCTGTTCTTAGGCAGTGTCCAGAGGAGGTTCCGGGTTTCCTGCTTGTTTTGTTTTGCTTCAAGTTTTTATGTTTCCGTTTTAAATATCTTTTTGAATTGTTAATTTTCCTTACATTAATATTAATTTTTTTTAGGTGTAAAAGAAAAGAAAAAAGATTATTTTTTTATTACCATCTTATATTTTCCTATTACACTTTCATTTAATGGTCTTGCTTGATTACAGTGTGGACGTTCCTTTGCAACCATTCTGGACTTTCACTACTCTACTGGATTCTCCTAGCCTTGTTCGAGTTAACCTCTTCCACTTGACCAGTCTGCTCGTCACTCGTCATTGATCGATCTTTGGATGTTAAGCCCTTGGTTTTCCCATCTCTCCCTCGCCTTTTACTATTGCAAGTTTTTTGTTTATCTTGCCCCTCTTCTGAGACCATGTTCAATTTTTTTCTTTATTCAATTTTATCTGTTTCCTCCTATTGTAATAAAGGAAAATATTTATTTGGAATTTTCTTTTTCTAATTTTTTTTTTTCTTTGCTCAGGGGTTGTTTTTTGGTGGGGATTAGTAATTCGGGTGTTTATTGGGTTTATCTTTTTAGTGTGGATTTTTCACCTTTGCTTTGTCGGGCTTTACCTTACTTGTCGAATCTCTTGTAGCTTCTTCAAGTAAGTGTTATTAGTTTATCTCTGTGGTTATCCTCTGTTCTTGTTACTGATTTTTCTTAGTCAAGGGGAGGGTTTTTGTTTTTACGCTATGCTTCGGTAGCGTTGGCTGTACGTGCAGGTAAACGCAGTTCGCCTTTCTAGCACGTTACAGTACGTTTTTTTCCAAATAAATATCTTTCAGTTTATTGGGTTTCTTTCTTGATAGTGTATGCTCCTTTTGTTTAGTACTTCATTTCTTCTGGCCATTATGTACTACATTTCTTCTGGTTATGTTCCTTGATAAGGCATTGGGGCAGGTAGGATGTCGGGTTTTGAAGTTCATCACTGCCGTGGGAGTTTTTTGGTAAGTAAATTTCGCTTTGAGCTAAGTTCTCGTTTTTCCGGGTTGGGTTTCCTTTTCGCTTGGTAATTTGCTGTTATCATAGTTTTCTTTTACATTTTTTCATTTTATTGTTTATTCTCTAGTTAAAAGGTAGTAGTTAATTTTAAAAATTTACTTTTATTAACAATGAGTTTAAAATTTGCCCTCTCAAGGTTTCTTAGCCTAGCTCTCTTTATTAATTAGTTGATTCGTCTCTTAACCCCTTGCGCTCTGGTTTGACCTTGAGCTCGCAGGGCCAGAAGTTTCTATTTAAATGGAAGAAATATTCTTCGATAGACAGTGAAATAAACAACATGAAAAAAAACACTATTTATTAAGATATTTGTTTGAAATTTTTACAGGATAATAAATAGACATTATACTTTACATTTTTAGTAGTCAGAATAAGTATGATAACGTTTACCTAATTTTCATATGTTTTTTGTTTATATGTTTGGCTATCAAAACTGTTTGGCATATTTATTAGTTTCAGAAGAAAACATTTCCCAAAATGTATGTGGTAAAATTACAGAAAACACATCTAAAAATCGCTGATTCGATCCTAATCCGTTTCTGAATCATTACTTTTGCATAAATATTTTTCAATCTCAAACTGCACATGGCGAAGTGCGAAACGAAAATGACACAGCAAAATTTTTTTTCGATTTTTGTGCCACATATTGAGGATTTTTAAAAACTATAAAGTGTATATGAAAGAGAAAGATATACAGAATGGTAAACAGTCGCCATCTCTTGATAAAATAGAAAAATAAAACGGCAGTGGAAACTGAAACTTCAGAACGAGTCAGACTCATGGTCTAGCAGTAAGGCACATGAACCAGACAACGAGTCAGACTCGTGGTTAGTAGGCAAGCGGTTAATAATATTTCAGTCCAAATGTTTTTTACGAATTTCCGTTTATTGGCGTAAAGTTTTTTTTTTACGTGAGCTTTCTCTGTTTTCGACTGAATTAGGAAAAAAAATTTTTTATGTCAAAAAAATTTTTTTTTTTTTCGATAACTAGAGGAGGTTATAACGTACCGTTATTTTGTTTCTTGTTTAGGCTTTAGTAGCTTTTTTTCAAGAATTTTAGAGACCCATCTACTTCTGATTTTTTTTGGATCACTGCTTGCTGGGTTCATTTTTTAATCACTGAAATAGGGTATCCCTTATGTGCTCCCCTCCCTCGTTGTGCTTTTCTAGCATTTCGCATTACCGATATTCCTGGTTTCCGCCGCGAGTAGTTTTTCCAAGACTGGTGTGTTCATCGGCTGTCTCGGACTCGGGCTATGTTTGTTAGACATTTAATAATATATTATTATGGAGGTTACTGTGTTCCCCATCCTCATTTTTTTAAATATAAAACGGTTCACCTGACGCGCTCTGTTCGCATTGTTCATGGTTTTTTTTTTGGGTATCTCATTTGGGGAGTTTTTTATTCTATTTGATTTTGTCCTCGCGCTAAAAATTTTTTTTCTCTTTGGGGATTTATTTATTTATTGATCGGGATTGCGGTTCCTCATGTATTGAGTTATTGATATCACTATTTTGTATCATTTGTTATTTATCCCTTGACGAATTTTTTTTTACGCTTGACGGACTAATTGATATTTTGTTCCCCAGTGAGTCAATTATTTTAAGTGTCTAGTTTTAGCTCGTTCCTCGTCGTGTCATTTTTTTTGATGCGTCCTGTTCGTTCTCCAATAGAACTTTTTCCGATATTTATTAATAAACCTAAGATACGCCCCTCTCTCTGATTATCCAGTCCACGATAAGAATTTTTAATCGCCTAAGAATTTCCTTTAAGTGAGCTAAAAAATAATTTTTTGTTATTTTTAAAATATTTTTTATTACTACAACATGTTTACGCTGGTTTCTTACCCATGTTATTGTTAGTTGTGCGTGCGTGCTCTCTGTTCATTGTTTCATTGTTTAGGCAGTTTTGTTGTATTCGGCTGTTCATTTTCTTAGAGCGACTGGCTGTTTCTTTTCTTTGAACTTGGATGAAATGTCGCGTGTCCGCGATATTTAAATTTTCTTTTGATTTTTGTAATTTTTGGGTTTTGAAGATTTTTTTGGACAGAAGTAGAAAACAAGCGAGAGAGGTAGCAATAGCTTCATGGCCCTCTCCTGGGTCAGTGAGATGGCTTTTCAGTGGAAGATAGACTTTCTAGCCTATGACGTGAACGGCATTTACTTTGTTTCATGAATGAAAAATTCGTGTTTGGATATTATTTCGGCTCTTACCCTGTCGCCTCTCAGGATCATGGCATCCAGCACTGCATCTATTCCAGTTTTTTCTTTTTGCGTGGTTGAAGTGGTTCAAGCGCTACATCTTCGTGGAATTGTCCACTAACTTACCGTTGCCCCGTTTTAGTTGCGGTTGTTTCTTTCTTGAGATAAGTTTTCGCCCCAGCGATCTTTGAATTTGTGTTCATCGTCGGATGTTTCAAGAGGGGACCTTCTCCTGTTATGGATATTTCACTTACGTTCCCAGTTTATCTTCATTTAAAGTGACTTTGTAAAATGTCTCGCAAGTTTTTTATTATATCAATATCAGTTTTGTTTCATTTAATATAATGGACTCTCTCAGCAATCTCAGAGAGTCGTTGTTTCATTTTGTTTCTTTTTATTTTTTATTTAATTATTGTAAGCAATTCTTTGATTAATGGAAATAATATTTTTTTTCCTTGCTTTAAAATTTTTTTTATAATTATTTTCGTTTTCTTTTTCCAGGACCTTGCTCATGTTGTTGCCTACGTCCTTCCTACTCTCACCCCTTTTGTTATTTGTAAGAACCTGTTTTGTCCATCTTTGCGCTTCATTTTTCCGTTACTGTTCGTTATTGTTCTGTCGTCTTTGTCTAGTTTATAATTTTGTATTCCGTTCTTAGGCACTGTTCAGAGAAGGTCCTGGGTTTATTGCTTGTTTTGTTTTGCTTCAAGCTTTTATGTTTCCCTTTTTAATAACCTTTTGAATTGTTAATTTTCCTTCCATTATTATTAATTTTTTTTAAGTTTAAAAGAAAAGAAAAAAGATTTTTTTATTTCCAGTTTATATTTTTCTATTATACTTTCATTTAATGGTCTTGCCTGATTACAGTGGACGTTCCTTCACAACCTTTCTGGAATTTCACCACTCTACTGGGTTCTCCTAGCCTTGTTCGTGTTAACCTCTTTCACTTGACCAGTCTGCTCGTCACTCGTTATTGACCGGTTTTTGGATGTTAAGCTCTTGGATTTCCCGTCTCTCCCTCGACTTTTACTATTACAAGATTTTTGTTTATCTCGCCCCTCTTCTGAGACCATATTCAATTTTTTTCTTTATTCAATTTTATCTGTGTCCTTCTATTGTAATAAAGGAAAATATTTATTTGGAATTTACTTTTTCTATTTTTTCTTTATTCTTCGCTCAGGGGTTGTTTTTTGGTGGGGATTAGTAATACGGGTGTTTATTGGGTTTATCTTTTTAGCGTGGATTTTTCACCTTTGTTTTGCCGGGCTTTACCTTACTTGTCGAAATTCTTGTAGCATCTTCAAGTAAGTGTTATTAGTTTATCTCCGCGGTTATCCTGTGTTCTTGTTACTGATTTTTCTTAGTCAAGGGAAGGTTTTTTTTTTACGCTGTGCTTCGGTAGCGTTGGCTATACATGCAGGTAAACGCAGTTCGCCTTTACTAGCACGTTACAGCTGTTATTGATAGCGATATAATTTAACCCAGTCTTTTGTCGTCTTGGAGCATAGCTGGGATAGTTGTCTCCATTATTATTTTTCTTATTATCATTCTCGTTATAGGCATTAGGTGTTACAAAGGCAATCAGCGCCCAAAAATAAGGTCTCGTACATTCAGCAGAGGGTCTGTTGATTTTTCCGACCCCAGTGAAAATGATGCTTGGACAAGCAAGAGTACTGTATTAACCTAGTGAAAATTAGGATAAATTTTTCCTGTCTTTCTCAAAAGCCCAATAACTTCTAGCGAAAATTCACTTTTACACAAAACATTCTCTTTTGTTTCGAATTAAGGTTCCCTTGACACGTAGTCGATTACAACAACTTTCGGCAAAGTTGACTTTTAGTAACCGCGAGCACTGCGTGCACTGCAGTGAACCATCTATCAGAGACACCCAAATGAGCAACTTGTTCATAGAAACTGTTTCGTATCTGCCCTGCAGTGATGCATCAAGACGCCACTGTTGACCCAAATTTCGCAGCATTTTATTCTGAACTTACTAATTACTATTAGAAATTATTAAAGTTTATTTATAATTCGAAAATATTTAACAATAATCAATTAATGTTATTGAAATGCTTAGTATAAGAATTTACAAAAATTCTTACTAATTAATAACTGATTTGATATAATAAAAAAGTTACTAAATTGCAAAAAAAAGTTGAGTGGGTCTTGTATCACAAAGAAATAATGACGGGTCTTGTATGATTTTATTTGCGTAAAGTGACGGTCCTTTAAAATCACACAAAAGAATTCCATGTTTCCATGTCTGTAAGATTACCAACAATTAAAACGCTCCTTACTCATTTCTTAATCGTATTATTCCATACGTTTAATGCCAAATGAGTAAATAACCTAAATGTGTAAACACGGAGTTTCTTTGTGAGATTATGATTTTATTCCCATAAACGGCCGTCATTTTACGCAAATAAATACTAAAACCAAACAAACCATCTGGTTTAAATAATAATAATAATAATAATAGTAATAATAATAATATTAATAATAGGTAACAACAACAGGGAACAACCCACCAAATAAATTGGAAGGCCAAGCCTCTGTGTTGCCCCCCCCCCCAACAGGCCACAGGCCCAAAATGGGGTTATTTAATATACAAGTAAAATAACGTAATTAAAAAAAGGACAATAGAAAAACAGAAAAGCAAAATTTTATTTATACAGATTAACAGAAATAAAAGAATAATTACAAAGATAAAAATTCAAAAATAATAATAATTCAATTCAATTCAATTCAGTTCATGTACTGTGTTCACACAGCTAATTCAAGCCAACACGGAACTGCTCGTACAATATCGAGAAAATAGAATGAGAGTTACAAAATAAACAATATATACAACCATAATCACAAAGACAGGATAGTAACATGATGAGGAAAATTAATTAATAAATCAATGACATCAGAATTCTCATTGTATAGTTTTTGAATTCTAAACATTGTATCCCGACGAAATTCTTCTCTGAGTTTAATAGGAGGCCAAAGCTTCAACACAGGCTTTTCTCAATAGTATGAGACGGTACTCGGATGAAAATGGACTATAGAAGGTTCGGAGCATCCATTTTCCCTACTAAAACATTCTTAAGAAAGGCAAATTCAATCTTCATTCTAATGTCTGAGAGTGCACACAGATCTGAATGTACATCAAAATTCGGGAATTTCCACTTCAGAAACCGGAGAAAAACATTTTGCACCTTATCCAGTTTACAAGACTGCATATTTGAACCCCCATTCTATAAAACAGAACAGTAGGACAAAATGGGTAAAACTAGACTTCGACAGAGCTGAACAAATGTAGAAGGGCACCAAAAATCGGCTCCATTGCGCACAATGGTACCAAGAGCTCTGTAAGCCTTCAGACGAACCGTCAACATAGGAATTATAGGAAAGTGTGCTATCATCGATTACGCCAAGATCACGGGCACAGGGCTTGGCAACTTGCACATTTCCACAAACAGACTAGGAGAATTCGATAAAACTGGTCTTTTTTGTCATATTTGGTTGCATTAATTGCAAGATCATTCAGCAGTAAGACAATTATAATGCTACCAAAAAGTTTCCCATCATCTGCATACATCAAAATATGGGAACACCACAGTGAGGCCTATACGGCAGTGAAGAATGATGTCTTATAGATACAACAAACTGTCGATCCAACAGGAAAGAGCGCATTATCCGAAGGTGTCCATCAATAATCCCATAACGCCTCTTGCATATCAAAGTAGATCACGTCTAGTTGATGGCAGTGGTCAAGAGCATCATGAGCATGAGCGGTGAGAGATACAAGATTGCTCACAACGGAACGTCGGGGAATGAACCATGTTAACACGCAGGAACATGAGGAAGGACATGTTGTAGAAGATATTTGTGAATGATGTTGTCAAAGATCTTGGCAGTGGGTGGAAGGATAGAGATCGGCCTATAGCTAGCAATGTCAGTCCGTTTGGCAGGAAATACAACCGCACTCTTCCTTATTTTAGAATAGTGGCCAGGTTTTAGACACAAATTAAAGATGCGCCTAAGAGGAATAATTATCACATCTCACAGGCCTTTGAGAATAAAAGAAGGAACCTCAGTCGGAGAATTATAAGGTTTGGTCCGTAATCTATTAATGCCGTAGGCAACATCTCTTTCAGTGAACTCCGTTAAGATGAGATTATCAATAGGCGGACAATAGGTAGACTGTTCTCCGAGTAGAAAGAAGTAGATAGAGACAGTTTTACTGAAATGCTGGGCAAAACAGTTACTAATATCCAGTCCATCAGTAATGGTAAGACCAGTAGTGATAGTAATTATAATATGTCGATCCTTTCTTTTGGAGTAGTAATAAATATGGTTATTTTTCTTATTACGGGAGTTATTCGTACATTCGCCACATGGTCTTACGCCGTAAATATAAAAATAATTCTGATAATGGATAGGTCATAGCGTAGCCACCGTATATGTAAACAGTAACAAAGATCCCAAGTATCAAATTTATTAAAGAAAAGCTGATGGATTATTTAAACATAATGCCCTAGATGTTAAAATGTTACAATACAGATGTTAAATGCGTTTAAATAAATAATAAATGAAAATAGGAAAGAAAAAGAAAATTCCAATCTGAGATCACGACGCTCTGAGCAATTAAATCATTGTTGACTGTAATATAGGCTCGTGGCTTAATTTATCATTTATCACCTTAATTTAATGTCATATTCACCCGGATGCACGACAATAATGAAAACGTGTAGTATAAATTTTATGGCCAAATCCATCACCAAATAATTAATTCGGTAAATTAATATTAGAAAATAAATTTTAAAAAAGACTCCCCTCTCCAAATACGAAAATAAAAACTCTAGTAAATTCTGATAAAAAAACGGATATTTTTCAAATAATTCGATAAAATAATGTATAAATTATAAAAAAATCAGATAAAAATTAAGGCTTATTTCTAGAATATGTCCTCATTTGTGCTATTACTCTAGGAGTTTTGACAGGTGGGGTTTTTGCAGGAACCTACTTCAAACAAATCACAATCAAACCGATCGCGATCTAAGATATACAGAATTCATTAATTATGTGATACAAGACCCACTCAACTTATTTTTTTGCAATTTAGTAATTTTTTTAATATGTCAAATGTTTAATTCAGTTATTAATTAGTAATAATTTTGTAAATTCTTATACTAAGCGTTTCAATAAAATTAATTGATTATTGTTAAATATTTACGAATTAAAATAAATTTTATTAATTTCTAATAGTAATTAATAACTTCAGAGTAAAATGCTGCGAAATTATGGGTCAACAGTGGCGTCTTTAAGTGATGCTTCACTGCAGGGCAGATACGAAACAGTTTCTATGAATGAATTACTCATTTGGGTGTCTCTGAGAGATGCCTCGCTGCAGTGCACACAGTGCTCGCAGTTACTAAAAGTCAACTTTGCCCAATTTTCATATGTAGTTATTTGATAGAGTAGATTATATCCATTATTGGTAGAACATCATGGCCATGTTTTTGGGAAATAGATCACTCTCTTTACAGCCTATTCGAAGTGGACATGGACCACCTATCTCCAAGTGCCTTCAACATAAAAGATGACCCTACTACAAGTACTGATACCTCTCCAGGCCTCCAGTTGCCTTAAGCTGTTACAACCATTCTACGGAAGTTGCCCTCAGATGGATTCCAATTTGATTCTGCTCCTGACCAATTTCTTTGGTACTGGTTAGAGCAGAACATGCAGCTGTTTAGAGGAGCTCATGCAAACGGAACTGATTTTTTTCTTCTTCCTCCCGACTTGGTAAGAAAGTAATAATGAACAGTTAAAAATGAACCAGTGACAGTTCGGATATTAGTGTGTGCAACAGATTGGTGAACTTTAAATTGTGCAGACTGATTTGGTGACTTAAAACAGATGGACCTGATATTAACCAGTGGTTTAAAATTGTGATAAGTGCACTAATAAATTCTTATTCACATTCTTCTTTAAGTCCTAATGTAGGCAACAAAGGTGAAAATTAATAATGACTTTGCATTCTTTTATTAACCAAGTTGCTAGTTTTAAAATGTCTATGGTACATTTTAGGAACCATTTTTTTGCTGAACTTTCGCAAAAAGTGACAGACGACTATGTGTGTATAAATTACCTGGAATATCGGACTTAGACCAATTGCAACCACTATAATATTCTGGACCTTAAACATTACCCTTTTTTTCAATAATACGTTAAGATTACTTGTGACACATAAATTTAATCTTTATACTAAGTATTAATCTCTAAGCCTACCTGAAATAGGTTCTTAAGAAGTTTAACCTGATACTTTAAAAAAAATCTTATTCATTACTATTTTTATAATTGGAACCTTGCAGCTTATCTAATGTTTACTATAATCATTTTGAATCCTTGCTTTTAGTAATGTTATGTTATCCATAATTGGCATGAATATTCCTAGACTTTAATTATTTTCCAAAAATTATTCCGTAGTCACTATCCTGTATTTTATATTACAAACTTATTAGTTATTGTACAACCACCATTTTGTAGATGACATATTAATCATTACATATAGTAAGAGAGTTTTCAACATGGCCCAAAAGAAATCATACTGCTCCTGCAGCAAACATTCTGAAGCCGAAGAAAGTTAAGACAACGAGAAGGTGGAAGAAATGGTTCCACTGGAAAGCCATTTCTTAAAGAAAGGGGGTAATGTGGAGTCACTGTTTATAATAATGCTTATTTAAATAAGAATAGCATTCTGAATATTAATTTATTCTTAATTCTGCTTACTACCAGCATTTGATTGTTTTTTTGAGCATTATTGAACTCAAGACGAGTTACGGAGGTGAATTTATCCCTCTTGTATTAAATTTCTAGAATTGGATAGATAATTTTGTTGTAAGTTAGAATCCCTTTTTTATCTGAAGAAATGTCTCCCTCTCTCTTCAAGTTTGTTTATTGCTTGTGTGGAATGTTCTAAGCATCTATCTCTTTTATCTGAATAATGATGATGAGACTTGTGGGATAAACCAATACGGATTGACCCTTCTATTTGAGGCAGATAGAAGCCTTTTGTAAATTACGACTGGCAAAAGGATGCGAACCCTACAGCAATTAAGAGCAGCAGAAAGCTAACCAATGACCCTCTACCATGCAACACCGGCACATCTAGAAGTTGCAGGTGGGTGTCAGACGAATTGATGCCTATTCAAGAGCCTAGAAACAAGCTTTTAGCTTTAATTTTGACCTTTCCTTTGAACCCCAAAATTCAAGATCTCTGATGACATAATCATTTGCTGATTAGTCGTTTCCAAACCCCTTCTCAAACGAGGGAACTTGTAATTTTGAGAGATTCAGTGTTCTCTAAGATCTTGCACCATCAGGAACACGAGCGGCTTTTTCCAATTTCTGCCCTCTCATGTGCAGGCGTACCGAAGCGTAAGTAACGGGGTTCGATCTTTCTAATCCGACTGATAGGAACCCTTTTATATCCATCTCTGGCTCATTGGCGTCCGTCATGAAGGGAACATCAAAATTGTATTAGTTAAAATTTTATTTCTTTTATTCTAATCATGGTGCAAAAAATATAATTTTAATTTTGCTCGTTAACCGAGGCTTTTTAATGAAAGCTATCATAGTTTTGAACCAATTTAAATAATGACAGTTTTCCTGTAAAATTCAGTTATTATTGTCCCCAGAAATGACGTGATCCTGTTCGAAGATTCCCATTTGAGCCACAAACATCGGCAGAAGAACAGTGAGCCCACATCCAAAGAAGCAAGATCATTTGATTCGTCAAAAGAGTATGTATAATCAATATTTTCCCTTTGGCCATGAAAAAGCGTTTCCTTTTTATAAAATCTCATTAGTTACATTTGGTTAATTACTATGGTTCAGATTCATCTTTACTGTAACCTAATCAAAGTAGTCAATCTAGGAGTGCGAACTCATATTTTAATCTTCATTTTATTTTCATTCTATTTTTTATTGGGGATAAATTTACATTGACATTGTTAATCAAAAAGCTGGAGTCCCTCATTTTATTCTCGCCTTTCTTGGCACGGACTTGTGTGGAAGAAATACTATGTAAGATTCGGTATTGGGTTTAAATATTATTTGGTAATTAGTTTTTTAGCATTTTTTCCGATTGTAATCGGATGGTGCAGTCGTTTTCTAACTATTTGGTTATGGGATGAGCATAAGGTAAACCGGACCCTTACAGCAAATAAATGTGCACTGTTGCATAAAGACAATTTGTTAAATAGTAATGTAAGGGTCCTGGGGATAAAATTCACAGAATATGGTCGAGTATTCTATTCCCATTATGTTTGGTAGAAGACTGTGCCAGTGAACTATACTATTCACGAAGTTTATGATAACTACATATTACCCACTTACATACTAGATACTTCCTGCTTACACAAGTCTGGCCAAGAGGAAAGAACAGGCATTTAGACTGACTTAACAATTTATCATTTATAAAGTTTATTCAATATTCAACAAGGGTATATAAAACAATAATGATAATGATAATTTAAGATATGATATTCAAGTTGGTCAAGCTCCAGTTAGGACTCAAATAAAACAATGCAATTTGTAACTAAGAAATAACTTGTGGCAAGTTGACTAATTATAAGTTTCAATGAGTAATCACAATTCCAAATAATGACTTAGTAATTAAATTGTGTGGCATACAACAGAATGGCATTCAATTAAGGATTCCTTTAGACTAAACTTATAGACAATGATCAGAAGTTCTGGGTATCACAATAATGATATCCTAGCAATACTAAGATGTAAATTAGGTAGGAATGTAATTCTCAATTGTTCCATTATACAATTTATATCTCAAGGGAATTCGGGTTATACTGAAATAAAAATGGTAACAATGTTCAACAGGGACTCTATTTGGAAATTGTTCTATTTCTTTCAGAAAGTAAAATGGAAATATGGCTTTAATAGCTCCAATATAACAATGAATGTAAACTACTGACTGAGCAATCTGCTATGTTGTTACTGAATAAAGTTCTGAATATAGGACTTTATTAAATACCAACAAAACAATTAACTGGATAAAATACAGAATTTATATTAAGGTAATCAGGTTTCTCTAGGCGTATAATGGGTCTGTTCTCAGTTACGTTATAATTGTCCTTTCTTACTGTTTCATAAAATAAAATAATTTGTTCCCAAATACAATAATAAGAGACTATGTGTAAGAATGAAGTTATGTGAGTAATTAAAGAATTGGCGATTCAGATATTAAATTGGAAAGGGGCTTTACCAAGCCATCTCAAGCTGTCTGCTCTTGAATCTCTCTCGTCCCCTCTGCTACCACAGCTTGGCAGCAGGGGGGGGGGTCCGTCTCTTCCAACGAAGTGGCTCACAGGAAGATCGTCTTTGGCTTCTTGTACTGGATCTGGGTACTCCACGGGGCTCGGTACACATTCTTGCAACATCCCTCGCAAACCATGAAATTATTGTAATTGATGACACTGGCTTTCAGCTTGATAGAAACTCTTCGAAAACACCTCGGTAACGCGAGCTAACTAAAGTACAACCTGACGGTTACATTTTCATAAACTAAAACTCAAACTGGAATAATACTAAAAATTTAAAACTTCCCATTAGGAATCCGAGGATTACCAGATGGAGGCCGAATTAGTATAAAAATTTACGAGTAGTTCGCCGCACACATGACTACGGGAAGTGTTACATTGCTACTGATTAAAAATTTTCACTTAGCATAACTGTAAAAACAGTATCGATTTCAAAGTTAATCAACGTTCGGCATCCACGTGATCATTCCCTGTGTCTTACTTCTCTTCAAAATCCAAAGTTCAATCCTACATTCATCTTTCGTGCTTTCTATCTGTTCATCCGGTTCTCCGATTTACTTGTCCTACTCAGGCCATACAATTTCGGAACTTGAATATGATTCTAACAACCAAAACAACGCTGTGCAAACTGACTGTTACTTTCTCCATCTGACAAACATTAAAACTTGGCTCCCTTTTAACAACTTCTAACAGCCACGCATAAAAATTATTTAAATATTTAATAACTTTATTTAATCTTTCTCTACATAAAAACTCTTCTAAATTTTTCATAAACTTTTAACTTCTGAATCTAAATAGACAATCCTGAACGCAAAAAATAAAATAGCTTATTTGCATAAATAATCCAAATAGTCAACATCTGGCTAATTAATTCTTAAAACCCTACAAATACCTCCCCCTGCAAGAAAAACCTCACCACGAGGCGGTACCTTTACCTGAAATCCTCTGGGCAATCTTGCTTCTCCGCAGGATCTTCCATGAAGAGGCGAGACAGATCAAGTCAACGCCACGCAGCCCACAACTCAAATGGCAACTAAAGAACTTAAGAGAACTTCATTAGGTACAATGTAATATATACTTGCACAAAAGAAATGGTTTAGTTATTCATACGTTAGTATTGTCAATATTTAAATAGCCAATCAACAAATCACAATAATAAAATATATACGTGAAGTGTATCCAAAATATTATAACTCAAATTTCTTCCTAGGATTACTTAAAAGATATAATCATGGTTTTATAGGCCTGTTCAAAGATATGTGCACAACATTGGAAGTTTTTTATCACACAGTTCAAAAGTTCTTAACTCTCTATATAGTTCTTTCTCATTACACAGTTCACTAAAGTTCAAACACAACATAAAGTTCACTGGAATTCACTGCATACGGGAATTCAATACTATGTTAGAAAACACAAAGCAAAATATTATTTAAGAAATACTTCAAAGTAATTGATAGTTTGTGGCACAAACTTGCTTCTATATGGTGGAGATAAAAGTTCAGATGTGGAGTGCTTTCGCTCTCATCATCTCTTTCACTCTGGATTTCTGTTTACCGGTTGGGATGCTGTAGTGCTCTAAACGTGTCTTTCACTGGCTTTGTCTGAGCAAAGTGGTGTGGACCTTGCACATCAGCTGACGTTTGGTGTCGATCGACTCGGGAAATACGTCAGGGTTTCTCTCGACTCCAAGGTGTTGTTTCCTTAGAGCCAAATCATTCCAATTGTCTCGGCCAAGTTATTTTTATTAAAGATTAGAAAGGGATGGAGAAGAATTAAAGTAAATGTTGTATCCCCAAAATGTATTCTATGTTCCAATATTTAAAAATATTAGAACTGAATCTTTGTTAAAAACAATGGATAAATGAAATGTTTATATGGTTATGAATTCAGAGAATCTTCTACTGTTAAGAAAAAAGAAAAAACACTCTTTGACCACAACAGAAATAAATTTGGAAAAATACGACCTGGAAGCGCTTTTCGAGGGCGAAGCTCTCATCATTCAGCAGATTCAGGGAGTAAAATGGGAAAATCCGATGATACTGATTGAAGTAAAGGGGGGACGAGTATTTATAGCGAAAATAAGCCAATCATAGAAACAGGTCAAACAGAGCAAGAGAGAATCAATGATTGGTTAAGCTGACCCACCATTGAATTAATTGGGAGTCGCTGATTGGGCCCCCATCAGAATTAAGTAAGAGATTGCTGTCAGTTGATTGAATGGCCATACTCTCGAAAGCGTCCAGCAGTCTTTTTTTGTTTATTGATTTAATAAGCTTCAAGTTGTTTATGGAGACTTCGTGTCCTGTGTTTAGGGAATGTTTGGCGATGGCGGAGAGGTTGCTTCTACCATATTTTGTGTGGCGCAGATGATCCTTGAAACGGGTTAAAATGCTGCGAGATGTCTGGCCTTTGTAAATCTTCGGACATTGGGGGCATTTTATTTCATAGATACCAGATTTTTGGTGCTGGGGAACCTTGTCCTTCGGGTTGCCTAGTAAAAAATCTTGCTTGGTTTGGGTTCCTAAAACAAAGGGAAAAATTGTGTGGTTTAAAAACTGATGTATCAACTTAAAAAGATGTATCATTTGTCTTTAGTGTGTATTGATTGCTCATATATTGTCTGGAATAAAAATGTAAACAGCGTTACTATCTTGTTTAATTTATTATTGTTGTAAAATTTCTATTTCTGATAAAATTTCTCTGTATTTATTTCCTTATTCGAGGAAGCTGGATTCTCCCTTCAGTGCTAATCCGAGAACAATAGTTAAGACAGGTTCCATTCAAAAGGAAAAAGGGGTTGGACTGACTTTGTTTAGCTTACTCTGATTATCTAGGTCACCAGCTGGTCAAGTATACGAAATGGAATGTCGTGTATAGAATCTTGAAAGAAATAAAATTTTTCAAAACTGTTTCCTAAATAATAATACTAAATTAACTCTAGAGGATTGATGATTTCTTCATTACCGTCCTATTTAGAACATGAATTGTTGTCTTAGTCTCATAATCAGAAATTTCTCTTAAAACAGAAAGAAAATTTAAACTTAACTCCACCGTATTCGGTCCCAAGCCCAATTGAGATAGGTGGAGGGAACACGCAAGATAAGGTGTAAGGCATCATGCTGAGGTCTGGGTGGCACTGCGTGTATAAAAATGTGTGTCATGAACGATCCCATTGAGGAAGCTGGTGAAACCTCAATGTATTTAGCTTTGCGTCAGGAGAGGGGGGTAGCCTGATGTGGACTATATATTTCCCTCTGGTTCTCCGGTATTGTATGGATACCGAAATTGCGAAAGCACCAAAAACAGGATCTGGTTTATCTTCGGGTGATAAATATCTAAGGAGGAGTTGATGTCAAGGTTCCCGCGGTTGTGGGAGCGGAAGATGGCATTGCTACCGCCACTTCCGGAGTGGCGGGGACCAAGACGCCAACACTCATTAGAACGCAGAGGCGTAATCGAAGGAAAACAAAGAAACTAAGATCTCTGAAAGCTGGTGAACAATCAGCTGAAAAGATCTCTGGTTCAGTTCCTTCAGGACAGAAGAGGGATAGACCTGCAGATTCCACTTCTTCTCCAGCTAGTGCTTTAGACACTTTTACTAGTCCCAGCAGAGGAATGAGGACTTAATTTTCCTCTGTCTGATACTGTGACTGTGCTCAGGATCATCCAGATAAATCTTCATCACAGTCGATCGGCCTGTGGTGATGTTGATCTGGCAATAATCCAGGAGCCCTGGATAAGGGATGGAAGGGTTGTTGGACTATGAAGAAGATGTGGGAATATCTTTTTTGATACTAGCTCCAACAGTCCTAGGGCATGCATCTATGTTAGAAAGGATTTGCATGCCATGTTCATGGTCAGTAATTCTGATAGTGATAATGCTGTAATTAAGTTGACCATGATTGGTGAGAATAAAACTGATATTCTCATAATGTCTTCATACTTTCCTTATGATGACTGTAGTGGTCCATCAAGGAAAGTTGAAGAAACCATTGAACAATGTTTAAAATTCAATCACAAGCTTATCATTGGCTGTCATGCTAATGCACACCACGTTGTTTGGGGAAGCAGTGATTGCAATCAAATTTTATCAGTAATTAGCTTGTCATGGATGAGGAATCTCTATCTGCTGATAGATATATTTGCTTCTCTATTGCAGGCATCAGGCTTTTAAATAGGACGGAAAGTAGGCGGAATCCCAGAAATACTGACTGGGATTCATACCTTAAAGGCCTTAGGATCGCAACGGAAGATATGTATAATAAAATGTCTTCAATGGTTAACTTAGAACTAGCTGTTGCCCAGCTGCAACTTGCTATCATCCAGTCGTACCATCAAAACTGTAAGGTGAGGAAAACTAGCCTACCAAGACAGGTTTCTTGGTGAAATAATGAGCTTAGTTTTCTTCGTAGAAGTAGCAAAAAGCACTTCAACAAGGCCAAGAAAACTGGTGAGTGGTCCCTTTATAAAGAAACCCTCACCAGATATTATATGGCAATTAGGAAGGCTAATATAGATTCCTGGAATAAATTATGTGAAAATTTAAGGGACTTATCCACTACTGCAAAGGTAATGAGAATACTGTCCAAGGATAGTGTAAATCAATTAACTTCTGTTAAGAGGAATGATGGCAAATTCACAGAATCAGGTTAAGAAACATTAGCAGAAATGCTAAGAGTACACTTCCCTGGTTCAGTGCAGGTCATCAACTCGGAGACATTCATTTCTATTGGTAGATTTAAAACCGAGAGTAAATGGGAATGGGATGTTTCCAAAAAGATTGTCCAATAAAATTAAATGGGCAATTAATTCATTTGAACCAATCTAATCTCCTGGGAAAGAAGAGGTAATTCCTATTCTGTTGCAGAAAGGAATTGATATTTTGGCACCCATACTGTGTAGAATCTACAGAGTATGTTTGGTGCAGGGGTATATTCCAGAGGCTTGGAGACAAACAAAAGTAGTTTTTATCCCCAAGCCTGGAAAGTCGACTTATTTTGAAGCTAAATCTTTTAGACCTATTAGCCTCACCTCTTTTTTTCTCAAAATAATGGAAAAACTGGTAGACAGATATCTTAGGGAGGAGGTTTTGATAACAAAACTCCTCTCAAGACATCAATTTGCTTACCAGCAAGGTAAATCAACTGAAGCAGCAATTTTCGAGTTGGTTCTTCTTGTTGATAAAACACTAACAATGAAGGAAACTTCATTAGTAGCCTTTCTAGATATCGAAGGAGCCTTTGATAAAGTCTCAGCCTATACTATTATCAGGGCTCTTGAGAAGCAGGGAGTTTATAAAATTATTATCAAATGGATAACTGAGCTGCTTACAACCAGGAAAGTAGAGGCTGAACATCTTTGTGACTCATGTATGGTTCGGGTGGCGAAGAGGTGCCGACAGGGTGGAGTTCTTTCACCCTTGTTGTGGTGCCTCGTCGACGACGAACTATTATGCGAGCTGGAGAAAGATGGAATAGACTGCCTTGGATATGCTGATGACATTGCGATCATTGCAAGAGGAAAATTTCTTAACACTGTCTCGGACATTCTTGAAGGAATTCTCAAGAGGGTAGAGAAATGGTGTAACGAGGTAGGTCTGTCTGTTAATCCAGACAAAACTGCTATTGTTTCTCTTTCTAGGAAAAAGAATTTAAATTTTAGAAGTATTAATTTCTTTGGTAAAAAGTTAACTTAAACTTCTGAGGTCAAATATCTCGGTGTCTTCCTTGATAGCAAGCTTTCATGGAGAAAACACCTGGAATATTGTTTATTACGTGCTAAAATGATCTTCTGGACATGTAGAAGAGTCGTTGGCAAATCATGGGGGCTGAGCCCTAAACTTATTCATTGGGTATATACTAGTGTTATTTTTCCAATGATGACTTATGGCTCTGTTGCATGGTGGCCTAGAATACAATTAAAGACAGTCAAGAAAGAACTAGCTAAGGTTCAAAGAATGGCATGTCTTACTATTACAAGGGCAATGGGAACAACTCCGACTAGTGATTTAGAACTTCTCATGGGCCTGAAACCTATTCACTTGCTTGTTGAAGCAGAAGCTGCAATGACAATTTACCGAGTATGCAGTCCTGACAACTGGCATAGATGTTTAGATAATACAGTATATGATAAACTAAAAAAGGGGGTGTTACGACATCCGGTTTTTCATATGACCGTTGATAGAATGCTTCCGAAATAAGATTTCGATAAGCAATATGTTGTTTCTATTCCAAGTAGGGAGGAATGGAACACAAAGATGCTTTTGTCATTTAGGGATCATGAAACATGTTTTACGAATGGATCCAAAATGGCATCTGGAATAGGCGCAAGCATATGTTGCCGTAGGAGGAAAATCTGACAGAGTTCCCCCTTGGCAAACAATCTACAGTCTTTCAGGCAGAAATTTTTGCAATTATTGCCTTGGAATAGAGCTGAATATTCAGAAGCTTTGAAGAAAGAAAATATTAATATGTTGTGATAGCCAGGCTGCGTTGCATGCATTTGACAGCGTATGTTACAAATCTAAGCTTGTCTGGGAGTGCTATCGAACCTCTGTGATCTAGCAATAAACAACAAGGTAAAACTGTGTTGAATTCCTTCTCACAGTGGCTACGAAGGCAATGAAATTGCTGATTCTCTTGCCAAGGATGGTTCTGTGACTCTATTTGTAGGTCCTGAACCATCTTTGGGACTGTCCCAAAGTCTTATTAAGCTGACTATCCATAATTGTATGGATAGACAGCATTATGATTTATGGATTAAGGAATATGGCCAAAGACAGGCCAAGCTACTCAATCCAAAATATCCTGTTTCTAGGAAAGGTGAGCTGTTAAAACTCAAAAGAACTGAAATTAAAAAAGTTGTTGAACTCCTTACAGGTCACTGTCATCTTAATAGACATATGACCTTAATAGGAGTTGCAACTGACGCTACATGCAGGAAGTGTCATGAAGCAGAGGAGAGTTCTACTCATGTTCTCTGTAGTTGTCTAAATCTATCATTTCTTAGATTTAAACATTTAGGGAGTTTTATACTCCAACCGGCAGAAATTCAAAATGTTACTGCTTGGCAGATCTTAAGATTTGCAGATGCATCTGGTCTACTTGTGAGACAAGATTAATAAAGGTTTTTTTGGGGATAGTACAAAAGACCTGAGGTCACGGTGCTTGGTTTCTTGGTAACCCCCCCTTTAAAATTCAATTCAATTCAATTAAACTGAGTTGTTTATGGTCTATATAGATGGCGTTACTTCCTGAGGCTTTTCTTGTTCGACCTTCCATTAAGTTCCCCTGCTTAGACCAGCCGAAAACAAAGCAACGTGTTATTCATAGACTGCCACAAGAAATATACCATCACTACTAAACATTTTTATTAGAAAGAAGTGTTTGTTTTATGTAAATACTTTTTAATAATGAGAAATATATGCTTGTATATCTATAAGATCGATCTCGCGCCATGCGGCGAGTGGAGAACAAAGACTTTGAAATGAATGTATCTGCGATGTGCACTTTGACATACGCTATTGTAACAAGGACTGGAATAATGTATACTGTTCGTTTTGGGCTGGATTTCTTCGCTTCTCCTCAGGAATTTCATACAGATAATGTTCGATCGTACAAGCAAATCGCCGGAATGCCAAGAGGTCATGCCGTGGGCATGATCAGTCCACGCCTCACGAACGACGGGCCAGGCTCCATACGACGACAATTGACGCGTCACTATAGATCGTTTCTTCTATTCTTCTATATCAACACATTCTGATGTCCAGGCAACTCTGTAGGCCAAATATTTATTTACCACAATTTAATTTTTGTTTAACTAGTCAGAAAAATATCACTGTTCCAATGCTAAAACGGTCTCTTTGATCTTTCTTAGAACTGAAGATCAGAGTGTCTCAGATCTAAACAAAAAACAACAACTTTGTTTCAAATATAGCT
This sequence comes from Rhysida immarginata, assembly GCA_023313115.1. Lineage (NCBI taxonomy): Eukaryota > Metazoa > Arthropoda > Chilopoda > Scolopendromorpha > Scolopendridae > Rhysida > Rhysida immarginata. The sequence goes on from JAHWFO010037397.1 coordinate 196,436, forward strand.
GCGCATGTTGGGACTAACAATAAAGCTTATAACTTAATATTACAATGGGGTAATGCTCCCCAATTTGTCTTACAAAAAAAAATTAAACTTCTTAAACTTCTTAAATATGATGCAGTGATCTTTAGCTCCTTTACGTGTGACCTCTACAATTTATCTATGTGTATACAAAGTAATAGGTTTCATTAAAGATACAAAATACTATCGCATAAATAATCATCCATATCATTATTAATTAGGTGACTTTACAGTCAAAATAAGTATCAATTACGTTTGGTCAGATAATATGCTATTAAACTATTATAGCAATAAGTTCCTCTATTGTTCTCATAAATCTAAGTATAAAGTGTGGCACATGCATTAGCATAATTTTCATATGTATACAATAAGATTTAAGAACAAGGGTGGGGTCGCGAATCCCACCCACGGACTTTAGAACTCACTGAAAAAAATCTCTAGGTTTATTCTGGGTTAGCTTTCTCTCGCTCTCTGTTACTCTAATGAGGGTTGAAGAGGAGGGGGGGCGACGTCTTGCAACCTCTCTATAACGTATCGGTCTGCTCTATAGCTGCAGTCTATAAGGAACTATTAAACATTCAACACTTCTCAGGGCCTTCAGATTTGCTTAATGCTAACTTTACTATATCATTTGTATACTAGGGCTTTATCATTACATAACACAGATAGGACGAAACTTTCTTCCTCCGAAAAATTTACAAAACATAAGTTTTGTCAATTTCGCTGTTATTACGAGTTTCTGCTCTCACAATACTCGCTCCAAATATGAAAAATTTCGGATTCGACAGAATACGGTGACCTAATTCTAAATTGTCTGTTAAGCTGTAAGGACATGCATATGCTCGCATGAGCAACATTATTAAATGCCAAAACTAGTCTAAAAAAAATTAATCAACAGAATCTTCGAGATGACCATGAAAGGGGCATCGATCGTATTCAACTCCTCAAAAAATTTATATATAATAACATTTCCATGTCGCTACCTTCCAAATGTTTGCACATGTATCCCACTGACCTTAGTAGTAGGTAAAAAACAACCCCAGAAGGCAACGGTTTACTGTTTAACTAAACAGTTTAATTTTCTAATAATTAACGTCACAGAATGTTGTTTTCACTTCTGTACTACAACCTCTGTATCACTAAATATTCCAAAGTCATAAACTTCAACTCTCTAGAATAAATACGATTTAAGATAAAAATAAGGGCCATAATAATGTTATTTATTAAGTAAGATTCTCATAATGTAAATTTAAAAAAAAAATACAACGCAACTACTGTTCTGACGCACAACTGCTCTACCCCTGTTCAATTCATTAATTCTATGTCTTATCCTTAGGTAATACCTAAATGCTCGCAGACTATGGCTCAAATTATCTTACAGATAAGTTTGGAGAGGGGAGGGGTACTAACAGTCTCTGTAAAGGCTGGGGCGTACTAGGGTTTCTATCAGGGCGGTGACTTTTAGGCGTTCGCCGGAGCTCGGTACACGGTTGGCTTCATTCAGACGATCTTTTTCCCTTTCCTCAGGTGCTGGTAGTATCAATAACTAGTCTATTTCGTTAGTGTCATCTTCGGGTGGGTTTCTTTATAACATTTCAGTGGTTCGTTTATCTCGAACTTTGTCTGCCAAATCGAACGCATACTTGAAGCGAGCTTCGATTTCGCATCCATAATTTTTGTCAACGCCATATTATAGTCTTCTCGGTGCAGTGATGTAATCACCAGGGTAGAAGAGATCTCTCCCATAAAATAATAGAAAAGGGTTTTTTCCTAATGATGAGTGTGAACTTGAGTTATACGCAAACATTCAAAACAACAGCCACGTCGGCCAGTCTCTTTGACTTATTTCCACATAGTGACGTATTGTGATATTTATTTATCAATAAGTATCTGGCAGACTGCGAGTAGAGAGCTGCAGATGATACCCTGTAAAGACGGAGGAGGTTGCACCGAGTCCACTGACTCGAAATCCAAACTCATGAAGAAATGGACCTTATGCTATCGCTACCCCGAGCAGACTGGTCCACGCGGTGTTCTTACTGCAAACTTAATAAGCAAATGGTGCCACCCCTCAGAAAGTAGATCAACGTCATCAAGTGATATCGTGTGAATCCTTTAATACAGCACATATGCATAAGAGGGGGAATCACTGAAACCCTCTAGGGTGACGCACACTGGCCTCGGTTTGCACCTTCGCACTACTGGTGCCCTGCCTGCTGGCCTCGGCGTGCGCCTTTAATGGAATGAACGATAAAAGCAAGGATACCAACACCACGCACAAGCCTATATGGCTCTACAGTGCGTACCAGTCTCCATGCAAACTCTTCCATAAAATATACGTACCTCCTTATAGGAAATCCAACCAAGCATTTAACGTTTATAACAAAAACTATTACATCAAATCTTCTTAAGGCACAAAACTTTCTAGAAACAAAGTACACTAAATATCCTAGAGACTGCTCTTAGGCAACCCCACACGCGCTTGGAACTACATCAGTTCTCAACGGCACAGCACAAACGAGAAACGAGTTCTGTAGGTCATCAGTCGCTATGCTCCAAAATTCACCTGTCTATTGTAGACACTCCCTTTCGTCGCGTCAAAGAAATACAAGGCTACTCACCATCTGATGTCATGTGTTTGCTTTGGCATTGTTCCGTCCGACCGCCTCGAACGGGCTTACCAGGCATTCGGCGGCCCAGCCGCGGCAGCATATTAAATCCACGAAGACACAGAGGAGTAGAAACGAAGATTCAAACCAGCAGAACACTTTAATTTATACACTTCAAATAAACAACATGGTTCTAGAGAAATCTACCCTGCAACAAAATTAACTGGAACTATACTTCTCTGCCTTAGCGTGAAAAACTAAACCCGCTCAGGCCGACTGTTCTTTTTTTAAAACCAAGCTCCATAGTGCTCTCGCTCCGACTAACTCGGCGTGGAATCGCATACACAACAACAGCATAACAAACAAAAAAAAAACCTATTCCACCGTAACCAAGCAGTGAAAATTAAACAATGCTACAGCGGAGACTGACACTGACTTCTCGAAAAAGAAAATCTCCAAAAAAAAACAATGTCAGCTCCAACAAATGCGATTTCTGTTGCAAAGAACACCAATCGTTTAAAACAAAAGAACAACAAAATCCAATCAAAAACAAAAGAATAAAACACACTTAAACTAATGTCCCCTGCCAGGCGCAACGGACCAACTGACATGGAATGTCAGATACGCCTGATAAAGGACAAAAAAAAAAACGAACAAACCACACAAAAACCACAATATACTTCAAAAACAATCCCACAAAGGTCACAAGTCACAATACCCCATTCGGGCCGGTTTTTTTTCATATAGCTGCTAGGTTGTGGCTCTCTGTATTTCTTGATAATACACCTGATGACCCCCCAGTGTTTCTTTTAGGATCGTCCCCTCACAAAGCAACACTATCACCTTGAGCTCCAGTCATACAGGAGTTTGCGCGTATACCTCCCTTAGCATGCCTTTTACCTTTTTTTGATTTTTTCGTACCCGAACTACGTTTCGGTTTCTTCCTTGTACCTTTATTTTCTACCTGTGCATTTTCCTGACCTGCCTTTTTTGCCCTTTATTTTTTAAAGAAGACTTTGCCACCACAGGCGCCTCCACCAGTCCACTGTTTATCATTTTCATCTCGTCATAAGGAGAGGTAACCAAGTCCTCCTACCTGTTCAGTACCTGCTCTTCTTCCCCAACCCCTTTGACTACTTCACATGAATCCTCAGTTCTACAAGGAAACTATGATATGCAGGTTTTTCCTTCTCCCACACATCAATCAGTGTTTAGGTTCATATAGCTATTAGCAAAATTTTGTGGCTGAGCTGTAAAATCGGAATACTCCAAGTCTTAGGCTCCCACCTGCTGGGCCGTTATCACCGTATCACCCATATGATAAATTCTCAATTATAAAACGATTCGCACTCGGTACTCTGTGGGTACTTGATCTATAACTGTCCCTCCTGGACCCATTGAACATCACCATACCTCCCTCCCCGAACCTGCACCCGCCCAAAACCATCTAGGCACAAATGCAGAAAGGGCCCAGCCAACGAGCTCCTCGCCTAAGGTCATTTTTCCCATGGCCCTCAGGTTTCCTGACCATGGCTACCCTATGTCCAATGGACCCAGGACCACCCACAAAGATTTGCCCACCAAAGACTCCATAATGGCCATCGTCCCCTGCTCCCAATGCTAAGTACGGTACAGGCTCTTCAGCCTGACCCTCCAGGCCAGATGCTATGACATCTGCCGTACACACTGACACTGCAGAGGCACACTGGAACAGAATCTCCAAAAGACATCTATTCCAAGGATACCGTCGTATGGTCTGTCAGTGAATGTATGGATCATATAGGTCCTCTTTCCCATATGATGACCCTGGAAGCTCACTTCCCGGGCCACACTCTCCCTGATGGTGCCGGAACTGCTGCCGACTCCGAGAATCGTCTTCTCAGCGGTTTGCCAAGGCACATCGGCCACTTGGTGACATACTTCTGCGTCCACCATCGAGACCTGTGAGCTGGTATCAATCAGCATTGACACCTGTTACCCCTGCAGCTCGACCTTGGTGATGCACCGTCCCCCTTCCCCACAATGCATCACTAAGGGATCATTCGTATAAATACTCATGTTTTTGCTGCACGCCTTAGCACCCTGCTGGGGACAATTACAGGCAAAATGTCCGATCTGCCCGCAGCGAAAACATCCAATGGCCGTACTACTACACTTGGGCTCCGACGTTCCACGCCTGCTTTTTTCATAGATTTCATAGACGCCATTGCTCAGACCAACTTAGCGATGGTCTCCTCCAGGCGTTTAATTGAATCGCTAAAATTGCATTTAGGGGATTGTCCCCTTCCATCATTGTTTTTCGAACTGGGCCCATGTTTACCCCCACCCTTGTTGGGGTTTGTATCTTCCATACTACTCCCAGAAAATTCCCATGTTTCCGCCACGTTCGATGTACCCCTGCCACGACTTTCGATATCTTCGGAACGTAGGGCAGTAGTCACCGCTTCTTTAAAAAAAGGAGGATTGGTGGCAAGGAGTATGCGTCTGTGAGCCGCTAAACTTCCACTATAAAACCGTTCCAAGAGCATAGTGTCGCTTAACGTTTTTAACAAAAAATATTACATCAAATCTTCTTAGGGCACAAAACTTTACAGAAACAAAGTACACTAAATATCCTAGAGTCTGCTCTTAGGCAACCCCACATGCGCTCTGAACTAGACCGGTTCTCAACGGTGCAGCACAAACGAGAAAAAAGTTTTCCAGGCCATCATTCGCTATTCTCCAAAATTCACCTGTCTATTGTAGATACTCTTCTTCGTCGCGTAAAAAAATACAAGGCAACTCACCATCTGATTTCATCTTATTGTTTGCTATGGCATCTTATTGTCCGACCGTTTTAAACCAGCTTACCAGGCTTTCGGCGGCCCAGCCACAGCAGTGTACGAATTCCACGAAGACACAGAGGCGTAGAAACAAAGACAAACGAAGATTTAAATCAGCAGAACACATTAATTTATACACTTCAAATAAACAACATGGTTCTTGAGGAATCTAACCTGCCACAAAAGTAAGTGGAACTATACATCTCAGCCTTAGCATGAAATACTATACCCGCTCAGGATGACTGTTAAGAATAAGCTCCAAAGAGCTCTCGCTCCAACTTAACTCTGCGCGAAATCCTATGCACAACAACAAAATAACAACCAAAAAAAAACTATTTCTCCGTAACCAGGTAATGAAAAATGAACAATGTTACAGCTGGAGACTGACACTGACTTCTCGGAAAAGACAATCTCCGAGAAAACAATGTCAGCTCCAACAAATGCGATTTCTGTTGCAAAGAACAGCAATCGTTTAAAACAAAAGAACAACAATATCCAATCAAAAACAAAAGAATAAAACACACTTAAACTAACGTCCCCTGCCGGGCGCAATGGACCAACTGACATGGAATGTCACAGTATAATCTGTATCAAAACCTTTACTCAGTCTTTCAACAATTCCGTTTCTGACGTGATGATATGCAGTGGTGAACAGTTTTTTATACCCAATATCTTGCACACTTCTCGTAGAAGTTCAGAAGTAAAGTTGGGCCCTCGCTTGGTCAACAATTGGATTGGAATGGAGTGGTGATTAAAGACACTAGTGACTAATGCCTTAGCCACTGTTTTCTCAGTTTGATCCTTCAATGGAACAGATTCCGAATATCTCGAATAATGGTCGTAACAACCAAAATGTACTTATATCCTTCATAAGAGGTTGTAATTGGCCCTAAAATGTCTTTGGCCATATGAAAGAATGGGTGTTTCACTGGTGAAAAACTTTGTAACGGCTGTTCTTTATGTTGAGGTCAAGCTGCATGAAGCTGACAACTTCCACATTCAGCACAATATTTCTGAATATCTGCTCGCATACTAGGCCAATAATATTGTTTGTCAATTTTGACTCGCATCTTCTTTGATCTGATGTGACCAAGATACAAAACGTGGCTTCTTAAACTATTCGAAATGACAACTTACTCCCATATCTCCTTTCCATCATGTGATCTTTTCATATGGTACAACACCTCATCCGCATCCATAAAAAAAGTTTTCTTCCTTGACTGGCCAATCGGGAGCAGATGGTTTCATGCCAATGCTCTTGAAATAGTCTCGAATCCCTCTCCACTTCTTCTCTAACTGCTGTTTCCTAGCTATTTCTGTTTACATATCAGCGGCTCGTATTCTGCCACTGCTGAGATAGGAAGTTGTGACAAGCCATCAGTGATTGTGTTTTTAATGCAGGTATATGTCAAAATTAAATTCAGATAAGGCCAATGCCCAGCAGGCAAGTTTCGAAGCATGGTCTCTGAGATTAAATAGACACGAAAAAAGACGATGAACAGGTTTGTAATGTGAATCTATTTTTGTGCAAATACACTCTTAACGGCATACACTACTCCCAAACATTCTTTTTCGATCACCGAGTAACTCAGTTCAATCTTTTTTAACAAACGATTGCAATACGCAATAAGGTGTTCCTTTCCATCGAAGCAGTGGGATAATACTGCAACTAATGCATACGAGCTAGCATTTGTAGCGACTAAAAATAGTTTAGAAAAATCCGGACTTTTTAATATTTGTGCAGAAACTATTAGTTGCTTAAGTTTTAGAAATGCTTTCTCCACTTCATCTGACCAAATGAAAGATGTGTTTTAGTTCTTTCAGTTAATGGCTTTGCAATGGCACTGAATGATTTCACATGCCTCCTGTAATAATTTGCCAATCCCAAGAAAGATTGAATTTCTTTAACAGTCTTTGGCCTGGGGAAGTTTTTTACAACTGTTTTTTTTCTGGATCAGGAGCAATACCATGCTCCGAGATAACATGACCTAAGAATTTTACTTCGTAATTGAGAAATTGACTCTTACGAGGTTTGAGTTTGAGATTCGCTTCCTGTAACCTTATAAAGAACATCTTTAAACTATCTAAATGTTTAGCGAATATTCCATTACATGTAATAAAGCATCTAAGTAACAGAGAATACGGTCTTGTAGATATCTGACTATGAAATTGGCGGCTCTTTGCCATAGTCCTCGTGAAATGTTTAAACCTATAGGCAATCGCTTAAACTGAATTTGGCATCCTGGGTACTGAACATGTCTTTTCTGAATCACTGATTTCAAGTTGAAAATAACCTTGATTCGCATCTAATACGCTGAAGTATTTCGCTTTTCCTAGCTGACTCAAAGTTTCATTCACGTTGGGATGGGCGAACGAATCAACCGTGGTAACTTTGTTCAATTTATGGTAGTCTACCACAAATCGGTAAGACCCATCGTTTTTCTTAACTGACAATGCTGGTGCATTCCTTCGGCTGGAACTGGATTCAATGACCCGATGTTTCAACAAGTTCTCCATCATTTTTTTCATGATACCTCACTGTGAATAAGGAATTCTGTAACAGGGGAGAAAGAACCAATATCAATCTTGTGGTGTTCAATCTTACAGCATCCCTGATCCCACTCATAATGCGAGAGTGCGCCAATAAATTTATACAACAGGTTTTCCAATGGTATTCTTTTGTCAGGGGTCAAATGATCTAAATAGAATAATTTCAAAAATTCTATGAAGGAACTTAATTCCACCTTCTCTTCCTCTGCCTCGCTTAGATGCCCAGTAGTTTTATTTGCCTGTATTGCAATGGTCTCTCCTGAATAATTTGTTATTCGAACTGGGATCATATCCTTTTGCGATACTTTGACCAGTACCTTTGCTGCTAACAACCCTGGCTCTGAAAGATTCTTTTGGCTCCAACACTCTTATGTGCTCTTTATAATCTTGACTTGTCAACCTGCCTTCACAAACAGACTCTGAATATGAAAGGGTCGAAATTTTTCCTTTACTACGACTGGGGATTGTATCCATGAATGTCCTGATGTGAGAGATTTCGAAGTACCAGTTCTTCAATCTATTCTCGATTGGATACCCACGAATGGGATGTTCGTATCTATCGCTTGTAACAATCTAACGTGAAAATTGATGACAAATCTACATTAGGAGAGTGCATCTCTGCCTAATATAGCTTGATATGGTATTTCTTCTCTTCTCTGCCAAATATAACATTTTAACACATACTTTTTAATGCTGAACTTGAATTTAATTAAATATATTCCAGTAGTGGGGAAGTTATACCCCATTACTCCAGCCAAATTTATAGCGGGTTCTTTAACCTCAGTAATTTTATACCCCAATTCAATTACTTTTTGTACTTCATCCTCACCTAATAGAGCAACTTTTGCTCTGCTATCAACTAGGAATTTTATTTTCACCTCTCTCAATGTGCCTTCAATCAATAATTCTCCGGGATCCTTTGAAATGTGTGCCGTCTGTAACGTTTCTCTTACTTCTGCTTCCTTCTCTAAACTTTCCTTTGGGAGGGGGGCTGTTCGCACGCTCGTGCGTCTGAGTCACCTGCTCTTTTACTAATAGAATGTTCTTCATTGGCAATTTGTTTCCCCCTTTTTGCTCCTTTTGTAACCTTTCTTTGCAATAACAAATCGAATGCCCTTCCTTTGAATAATATTAAAAGTTTACCCTGTGAAACACCTTATTTATGCAATCCTTTCTTTTAAGCCTCTTTAAATGCCAATTATAGCAAGTGATCTTTATCTTCGCATGCCTCTCCATGGCTCTGCGGTCGAACCTCAGCCTAATTGCGTCGGATTTTTCCGTGCGGGCGGTCGGTAATATTCGCTCGGCCTTCTTTTGCTTACACTGCACACTCGGTAGGTTCTTCGTGCTTTCTTTTCTACGCAATCCGTTCTCTATAGGTCTACTGATTTGTTCCTCTGCTTCCTGGCTCAATGACACAATGGTTTCTTTCTCAACTGGATGTAAAACATAACCTTCTAAACCACATTTCTTAACAATTTCCTCTTCTTCCTCTGCTTGTTCTATTGTTTGTTTCAAATTCTCTGGTTTTCTAAACATAACAACTCTTCTTACTGGTGGCAACAATCCTTCTACAAAATCCACTAAAATTTCTTCATCTAAGATTTCTTGAGCATATGCACGCTTTGTTTTTACTAGCGCTCCCTCTCCTACTATCTTATGCTTTGCTTTTTTTCCTAGACTCTGTACCCGGGTTGCATACAGGTGGACTGATTCTTGTACACTTTGTTTACTTTCTCGGAACAGTCTTTCACTTTCTCCTCTAAGCTACTTTCCAAATCGCTTATTCAACGCTTTTCTTAAGGATTGTATCTGTTTGCATTTCTTCATCCTCTCTACAGTAAAAACGTGCATCCCCTGCTAGCTTAAATTTGACTACGTTATACTCAGTTTCTATTCCCCAATTCATTACCTTTCCAACTTCATCTATTCGCAAAAAAAGATCTTCTCGATCCATAGATCCATCATAAGGCTTTATTTCGCCTGTTAGCGCAAATGACTGCAACACAGGGGCTTGATTCATCTTGACCTATTTTGTTCACTTATCTCTAATATAACAATATACCAAGAAGTGCCTTTCTTTCGTCTCAGGTCTTTATTTTTGCTTTAATGATTAGTTCACAAATGTAGGCATGTAATTAATGCAACTATTATGCTTATGTAAATACTCTTATTTGATTATGTTTAATTAAATTGCTGCGATATCCTGTCAGACTGCGACAGTTATGTAAAGGTCCTGAGGATAATATTCACAGAATATGGTCGAGTATTCTATTCCCATTATGTTTGGTAAAAGGATGCGCCAGTGAATTATACTATTCACGAAGTTTATGATAACTACATATTGTTCATTGGAACTATGAGTGATAAAATATAGCATGTTATATATCAAACGACTTGGAATGATGTATCATGATCGAATATAATGTAAAATTAATGAATGTCGAAATTGGTTTCAAGGAACCAGGTTTTGCAGAACCATAATAGTTCAATGGAACTTTATATGCTAAAATATAGCATGTAATATATCAAACGACTTGAAAGGATGTGTCATGACTGAATGAATGAATTTAACGTAAAATTATTGATATTCAAAATTGGTTTCAAAGAACCTGGTTTAGTGGACCAATATAGTTCATTGGAACTTTCAATGCTAAAATATAGCATGTAGTATATCAAACGACTGGGAATGATATAACATGAATGAATGTAATATAACATTAATGACAGTCGAAATTAGTTTCAAGGAACCTGGTTTTTTGAACCATACTGGTTCATTAGAAATTTCAATACTAAGATAGGGGATGTAATATATCTTCCGACTTGGAATAGTTTGTCAATAATGAATAGAAAGTAAAATTAATGATAGTCAAAAATGGTTTCAAGGAATCTGGTTTAGTGGAACAATTATGGTTCATTGGACCTTACAATGCTAAAATGCAGCATGTAATATATCAATCGAATTAGAGTCTGTGTCATGATTCCTACAACGTAAAATTAATGTTAGTCTAATTTGATTTTAGGGAACCTGGTTTTTTGTGTAGAACCATTATGGTTCATTAGAACTATCATTGCGAAAATATGGGATGTAATTTATCAAACGACTTGGAATGGTGTGTCATAAATGAATTTAATGTATAATTAATGATTGTCAAAATTGGTTCCAGGGAGTCTGATTAAGTAGTATCATTATATTTCATTGGAACTTTCAATGGTAAAATATGGCATTCAATATTTTATTCTTACGATTTGGAATGATGTGTCATGAATGCATATAACGTAAAATTAATGATTATCGAAACAGGGTTGAAGAAACTAGTTTAATGGAACTATTATGCTTTATCAAAACATTCAATGCTAAGAAATAGCATGAATTATATCAAACGACATGGAATGGCGTGTCATCAATGAATATAATGTAAAACAATGAAAGTCGAAATTGGTTTTAAGAAATCTGATTTAGTGGAACCTTTATAATTCATTGGAACTTTAAATGCTAAAATATGGCATGTAATATATCAAACGACTTAGAATGATGTGTCATAGATCAATATAATGTAAAAATAATGATACTCGCAATTGGTTTCAAGGAACCTAGTTTTGCAGAACCAGAATGGTTCATTTGAACTTTCAATGCTAAGATATGTCATGTAATGTATCAAACAAATTGGAGTGATGTGTTATGATTGAATATAATGTAAAAATTATTGTTAGACAATATTAAATTCAAGGAACCTAGTTTATTGGAACCATTATTTCTCATTGGAACTTTCAATGCTAAAATATGTCATGTAATATATCAAACGATTTAAAATGATGTGTCATAAATCAATATAATGTAAAATTAGTCACTGTCTAAATTAGTTCCTAGGAACCTAGTTAATTGGAACCATTATAGTTCTTTGGAACTTTAAATGCTAAAATATGGCATGTAATATGTTGAACGGCTTGGAATGATGTGGCATGAATGAATGTAACGTAAATTTAGTGATACTCAAAATTGGTTTCAAGGAACAATGCCTAGTAGACCATTTCGTTTTACTGGAACTTTTAATGCTAAAACATGGCTAGTAATATATCAACCGATTGGTGTGCTAAGAATAAATATAATGTAAAATTAGTGATTGTCTAAATTGCTACCAAGGAATCTGAATAAGTGTAACCAGAATAATTCATTATATTTCTTTGGAACTTCAAATGCTAAAATATGGCAAGTATTATATCATACGATTTGGAATGATGTGTCATGTTTGAATATTACCTAAAATTAGTGATTGTCTAAACTGGTTCGAAGGAGCATAGTTTAATGGAACCAATATGGTTCATCGAAACTTTCAATGCTAAAAAATAGAATATAATATATCAAACGACATGGAATTTGAGTGTAATGAATGAATATCATTCAAAATTAATGTTTTTCGGAATTAGTTCCAAGAAATCTTATTAAAGGTGTGTCTAATAAGTCCGAATAGTCGCGAAAATTCGAAGCTCGACGAGAACAGCTTGTCCATAAAGTAACAATCGGTCGCGATGAGCGTTTTCATAATGCGACTAGTCGCAGTAGTCGCGACCGGAGTCCAACGCCGGTCGGCTGTCTCGATGAGTAGAATTAAAATGACAGACAAAATTAGAAAATTCAGGTGATCGAATTCCCAATACGTAATAAATATATTTTGGAGAAAGGAGGTAGAGAACTATATTATTGGACAGCATCAAGAAACAAGAAATGAATACAAAAAAGAAAAGACTGGTGAAGAAAATTTATGTATGTACACAATTTTAATTCGTAGTAACTTAAATGATGAGGAAACTTGCTGCCACGCCATTTTGAAGTAGAATGCTCACGACCAAACGGACAGAAGAAACGGAAGCAAATGGACGCCAACCGATGTTCGATCGTACAATGTGACCTGTTGGCGACCGGTTGGACTTTATAAACACGCCGTAGGTGGAAGCATTATAGTTCATTGGAATTTTCAATGCTAAAATATGGCATATAATATATCAATCAACATGGAATGGTGTGTCATGAATGAATATTACGTGAAATTAAAGACAGTAAAATTTGATTCCAGGGAATCTGATTTAGCGGAACTATTATGCTTGATTATGAATTTCAATGCTAAAATATGGCATGTTATATATCAAACGACTTAAAATGATGTGTCATGAAAGAATTAATGTAAAATTAATGTTAGTCAAAATTGGTATCAAGGAACCTGGTTTGTGTGGAGCTATTATTGTTCATTGGTACTTTCAATGCTAAAATATGGCATGTGAAAAATCATCCCACTTGGAATGATGTGTCATGAAAGAATATAATGTAAAATTAATGATAGTCAAATTGGTTTTAAGGAACCAGGTTTTGCAGAACCATTATGGTTCATTAAAACTTTCAATACTAAAATATGGCATGTGATATATCATACGACTTGAAACGATGTGTCAAGAATGAATATAACGTGAAATTAATGATAGTAGAAATTGGTTCCAAGGAACCTCATTTAGTGGAACCATTATGGTTCATTGGAACATTCAATGGTTAAATATAGCACGTAATATATCAAACGACGTGGATAGGTTTGCCAAGAATGAATATTATGTATAATTAATGATAGTCAAAATTGGATTCAAGTAATAATGTTTAGTGGAACCATAATGGTTCATTGGAACTTTCAATGCTACAATATGGCATGTAGTATATAAAAGGACTTTTAATAAAGTGTCATGAATGAATACAAACTCAAATTATTGATAGTCAAAATTGGTTTCAAGGAAACTGATTTGTGTGGAATCATTATATTTCATTGGAACTTTCAATGCTAAAAAATATGTCATGTAATAGATCAAACGACTTGGAATGATGTGTCATGAACGAATATAATGTAAAGTAAATTATTAATAAAAATTGGTTCAAGGAACCTCGTTTTGTAAAACCATTATAGATCATTGAAACTTTCTAAGCTAAAATACAGCATGTAATATTTTTAAAGACTTGCAATGATGTGTAATAAATGAATACAACGTAAAATTGATGTTAGTCAAAACATTTTTGAAAGAACCTGGTTTGTGTGGAGCCTTTATGGTTCATTGGAATATTCACTTATAAAAAAAGTCAAGTAATATATCAAACGAATTGGAATGGTGTGTCAGGAATGAATAAAACGTATAATCAATGATTTTAAAAATTGGTTCCGAAGAACCAGATTTAGTGGAACCAGATTAATGGTTTATTGAAACTTCCATGCTAAAATATGGCATGTGATATATCAAACGACTTGAAACGGTGCGTTAGGATTGAATATAACGTGAAATTAATGATAGTAGTATTTGGGTCCAAGGAATCTCAGTTAGTAGAGCTATTTTGGTTCATTAGAACTTTCAATGCTAAAACATACCACGTAATATATCAAACGACGTAAATAGGTTTGCCAAGAATGAATACAATGTAAAAATATTGATTGTCGAAATAGAATCCAAAGAATTTGATTAAGTGGAACCATGATTGTTCATTGGTACATTCAATGCTAAAATATGGAATGTAATATATGAATCGACTTGGAATGGTTTGACAAGAATGAATGTAATGTAAAATTAATAATGGACGAAAATGGTTTTAAGGAATCTGGTTTCGTTGAACCCTTATGGTTCATTGGAATTTCAATGCTAAGATATAGCATGTAATATATCAAATGACGTGGAATGAATACAATGTAAAATAAATGATTGTCAAAATAGGTTCCAAAGAAATTGAATCAGTGGAACCATAATTGTTCATTGGTACTTTCAATGCTAAAATATCGCACGTAATATATCATATGATTTCGAGTTATGTATCATAAAAGAATATAACGTAAAATTAATAATTGTCGAAACTGGTTTCAAGGAACCAGGTTTGTGTGCAACCATTATGGAACTTTCAATGCTAAAATATGGCATGTAATATATCAATCGACTTGGAATGATGTGTCATGGATAGATATAATGTAAAATTAATGATTATTACAAATTGGTTTCAAGGATCTTTGCTTAGTGGACTATTAGAATTCATTGGAAGTTTAAACGCTAAAATATGGCATGTAAAATATCAAATTACTTGAAATGATATGTCATGAATGAATATAACGTGAAATTAAAGATAGTAGAATTTGGTTCCAAGGAATCTTATTTAGCAGAACCATTACGCTTGATTAGGAATTGCAATGCTGAAATATGGCATGTTATATATCAAACGACTTAAAACGATGTGTCATGATTGAATTATTGTAAAATTAATGTTAGTCAAAATTGGTATCAAGAAACCTGGTTTGTATGGAACTATTATTGTTCATTGGTACCTTCAATGCTAAATTAAGGCATGTGATATATCATACGACTTGGAATGATGTGTCATGAATGAATATCATGTAAAATTAATGATAGTCGAAATTGGTTTAGAGGAACCAGGTTTTGCAAAACCAGAATGGTCCATTAGAACTTTCAATGTTAAGATATGGCACATATTATATCAAACGACTTGGAGAGATTTGTCAAGAATGAATCTAATGTAAAATTATGGCAGTCAAAATTGGTTTCAAGGTCAAATTATTAGTGGAACCATAATGGTTCATTGAAACTGTCAATGCTAAATTATGAGATGTAATATATTAAACGACTTGGAATGATGAGTCATGAATGAATATTAAAAAAAATTAATAATAATCAAAATTGATTTTAAGGAACCTGGTTTAGTGGAACCATTATAGTTCATTGGAAATTTCAATTATAAAATATACCATGAAATATATCAAACGACGTGGAATGGTGTGTCATGAATGAATATAATGTAAAATAATGATAGTCAGAATTGGTTTTAAGGAACCAGGTTTTATCAGAACCAGAATGGTTCATTGGAACTTTCAACGTTAAGATATGGCACATATTATATGAAACGACTTGGATTTTGTCAAATATGATTATAATATAAAATTAATGATATTCGATATTAGTTATAAGGAACCAGGTTTGGCAGAACCATTATAATTCATTGAAGCTTTCACTGCTAAAATATGGCATGTAATATATCAAACGACTTGAAACGATGTGTCAAGAATGAATATAACGTGAAATTAAAGATAATAGAATTTGGTTCCAAGGAACCTGATTTCGCGAAAGCATTATGCTTAATTGGGAATTTCAATGCTGAAATATGGCATGTTATATATCAAACGGCTTAAAATGATGTGTCATAATTGAATTAATGTAAAATTAAAGTTAGTCAAAATTGGTATCAAGGAACCTGGTTTGTGTGGAACTATTATTGTTCATTGGTACTGGCAATTGTAATATATGGCATGTGATAAATCATACGTCTTGGAATGATGTCTCATGAATGTATATAATGTAAAATTAATGATAGTCGAATTTGGTTAAAAGGAACCAGGTTTTGGAGAACCATAATGGTTCATTGGAAATTTCAATGCTAAAATATGGCACGTGTTTGTATGCCAGAAATGAATATAATAAAAAATTAGATTGTCGAAATAGGTTCGAAATTAGGTTGTCGAAAATGCTAAAATATGGCATACGATTTTGAAGGATTTGACATGAATGAATATAAAGTAAAATTAAAGTTTGTCGATATTATTTCCGAAGAACCTAATTTAACGGAAACATTATGGTTCATTGAGACTTTTCATGCTAAAATATTGCATGTAATATATCAAAGGACTTGGAATGATGTGTCTTGAATAAATTCAACGTAAAACTAATGCTAGACAAAATTGGTTTCAAGGATCCTGGTTTAGTGGAACCATTATGGTTCATTAGAACTTTCAATGCTAAATTATATCATGCAATAAATCAAACGACTTGGAATGATCTGTCATGAATGAATATAACATAAAAAGAATGATTGTCGAAATTGGTTTCAAGGAATCAGATTTTGTGGAACCATTATAGTTCATTGAAACATTCCAAACTAAAATACGGCATATAATATATTAAACGAATTGCAATGATGTGTTATGAATGATTACAACGTATAATTTATGTATTCAAAACTGGTTTTAAAGAACCTGGTTTGTGTGGAACTGATACAGTTGATTAGAACTTTCAATGGTAAAATATTGCATGTATTATATCAAACGACTCAGAACGATGTGTTATAAATGCATATAATGTAAAGTTGATGATTGTCGAAATAGGTTCCAAGGAATTTGATTAACAGGAAATATCATTGTTCATTGGTACTTTCTCTGCCTAAATATGGCACGTAATATATCATATGATGTGGAATCATGTTTCATGAATGAATTTAACGTAGAATTATTGATAGTCAAAAATGTTTAGAAGAGACCTGGTTTAGTGGAGCCATTATGGTTCATTGGAACTTTCAAAGCTAAAATACGACATGTAATATATCAAACGATTTGGAATGATTTTTCATGAATGAATATATTGTGAAATTAATGATAGTAGAATTTGGTTCCAAGGAATTTGATTTAACGAACTATTATGGTTGAACTTTCAATGCTAAAATATGGCATGTGATAAATCAAACGACTTGAAATGATGTGTCAGGAATGAGTATAATGTAAAATTAATGACAATCGAAAATGGTTTCTGAGAACCAGGTTTTGCAAAACCATAATGGTTCATTGGAAATTTCAATGCTAAAATATGGCCCGTAATATTTTAAAAGACTTGGAATGATGTGTCATGAATGAATACAATGTAAAATTAATATTAGTCAAAACTGGTTTCAAGGAAACTGCTTTGTGTCGTAACATTATGTTCCCTTAGAACTTTCAATGATAAAATATGTCATGTAATATATCAAACGACTTGTAATGATGTGTCATGAATGAATACAACGTAAAATTAATTTTAGACAAAATAGGTTTCAAGGAACCTGGTTTAAAGGAACCATTTTGGTCCTTTTTAACTTTCAATATTAAAAGACTTGGAATGATGAATCAAGAATGAATATTACAAAAAATTAATAATAATCAAAATTTGTTTCAAGGAACTTGGTTTAGTGGAACCATTATGGTTCAACGGAACTTTCAATGCTAAAATATTGCATGTATTATATTAAACGACTTTATATGACCTGTCATAAATGAATATAGCGTAAAATTAATGATTAGTAAAAATTAATTCCAAGGAACCTAGTTTTATATAACCATTATAGTTCTTTGGAACTTTCAATGCTAAAATAAGGAATGTAATATATCAAACCACCTGGAATGATGTGTCACAAATGAACATAACGTGAAATTAACGACCAGGATGTGGGCGAGTGATATGAGCGATGCTTTGTTTTGGTTGTTTTGATTGTTGTGAGCTGTTTGTTTGCAGTTTGTTTTCTTTTTGTGTGGTTGGGATGTGTTCTGTGTGTGGTGGATTGTGTTAGTTAGTTTGTTTGGTATGGAACGGTGGGTGAATATATTTCGTTGATCATATTTAGTTTGAAGGGTGTGCGGCCGCTCTTTTTGCGAGCGTTTTGCTAACAACGCAGTGTCGGTCACGTGTCTCTTTGTTTTCGTTTATTGCATTGTTTGTTGGCGACTCACATTGTTAGTTTTCTTTTAGAGTTTTATTTAGCCTCCAGCAAACAAACGTTTATTTATCTTTTTATGTAGTATTATTGGTAAAACAATTTGTATTATATTATTTTTTGTCTTCTCTAAAAAAACACCGTGTTGAGCGGACATGTTGTTACTTTGCTCCCTGGATTGCATGTCGTATGTGTTGTAGGGGACATCTTGTCGGATTATTTGGTGCAATTAGCACCCAGGTTATATGTTTAACATTTAATTTGTCATTTTAGTTATTTTAGCATGAGATTCAGGGCTTAATAGAACTTTATCAAGCTATGCAGGAAACTGGCGTTGTCTGCGGGATGATGGCAGCCATTGCGTGTTCGATCTGAAGGAGAGAGGCCCGAGCCCAGCGATGACAACTTTGACCGTGAGATTGGAAGAATGCTACCAAGTGAATGTAAATGTTTGTGCATTTTAGATGACAATTGGGGTGAGTAACTTTTTAAACTGTTTTGTCGATTTGCGCTTTAGAATGCGTCCGTCTGAATCCCCCCCTCCAAGTACGGAGAAACATTCGTGCAGACGAAGCAGTAAAGTCTTGCTACATGAAGTGCAACTGGAATACAACCTCGGCAAACAAACAGGAAGAGCAAGTATTATAATGCTTCCAAGCATTCTCATTAGGCTATGTACTGATGGTCTTGTTGATTAGCATGCCCAGACAGTGTTGCAAATTATTCGGACTTTGTGTTGCATTTATTATTCTTTCCTGATGAAAGTTGTTAATTGCTTAATAGGATGAAAATGAATCAGCCAGCTTGTGGCATCAATTCCGAGCGGAAGTAACCCATGAAACAGGTTAATCTATTTATCTTATCCAAGGAATTACCGTGCAAAGTACCATTAGGGAGGGTGCACTGAAATTAACAGTGAAAACACCTAGTCCCATTTGATTCCGCAGAGAGGCTGTAAAATAAATACTACCACTCGCCAAGGACGGGTTAAGATGCCCTCCCCTCAAAGCATATTAACAAAAGGTCACATTACGCTTTCATGCGTGTTGTTGGAATATTTCACGGGAGTTAGTGGTATTTCTGTTCACTGGATCACATGTCTATAGTGCCAAGACCTGATTGTGATACTCAAATTACACTTCTGCTAATGCTTGGAGTTTTAATGACTCTTGACTAGTTCATTCATGTCAAAGACTTGTACATGTATCCCATTAGAGCTTAAGAAAAAAGTTTTATTTTTGGCGGGGCCCCTCCTATTATGCTTAAGATACCCGTACACCGACCGACCCTGTATAAGCTCATGAATAAAAGTGTGAATCCTGAATAATGTCTCTGTACCAGCATTTCTTTAAGAATTAATCCAGGTCCTGATCCCCTGACAGTTCCTCCCCCTTACAAGTTATACCCGAGGTGCTTTATCGACCTAGAAGGGTAGGGGGTGGCCCGTCACATTTGGCACCCAACGTGGGGCCTGGAATCCGGGATTTCCGGATTTTCGAATCTGATGCTAGCTCTGAGACAACCATGGGTGTAATTGGTTGTTTGTTTGTTTATAATTGAGAGTAGATTTGTAAGTTGAGATGCCTGGGTGCAGAGCTCACTAAGGAGGCATGTGATGCCGTTATTGTGAAGGAGGCCCCAGCCACGGAAGCGACAGAATGCACTGAGAAACCATTGCCGGTTGAATCTCCTCTACTGGAACGAGCAGGTGAGAAGGAGCCTGCGTCTTAACCGAGTTGGCGAACTGGTATTAAGGTATTGCAGGCGGTTAAGGCCTTCGTGGAGACTAAACAAGTTGAGGTTAATGACGAGATGTGTACCTTAGAAATTCAAAATGATAATGTTAAGATGGCGGAGGTTCATAAATCAAAAAAAAAAATAAAAAACGCTTGCGTGGTAAGGGTAGACAAGGAAAGCATGCTGTAATTTCGGAAAATATGATAGTAGTGACTACGAAAAAGCGTGTATGCAGCCTAGTAAGAAAAAGGATCCGCCAGCTGCGGTAGCAGTGGTGGAAGGGCATACATCACACTGGGAGGAATGGATGTAGATGAGGAGAATTTTTTTGGAAGTGATGGGGAGGAGTACAATCCCTGTGTACCAATCCCCACATTATTCATGAAAAAATCAGCCGGGTATGTGTGTAGTGGAATGGTAGCACTGGGTGAGAGGTGTAGTTATAAAATAATTTACATGTATTGATTATTCATTTATTTATTTTTTTGTTTGTGGATTCTTATTGTTAAGCTCTCTTTAGGCTTTATCTCTCGTGTGTATTGTGTATAAGGTGTGGGATTAGGAAGATAGTTTAATTGTACTGGGTGATAAAGTGTGAGTGAGTTAAGAAATGGAGTAAGTTTTTTTTGTATAGAGAAGTAGTGATAAGTGAATGGATTTGTGTATAGTTATTGATGTTCTTTGCTTTGATTGCTATGTAATGGTGTTTTTGTTGATGGTTTATTGGGCATTTTAAGTGTAGTATCGAACTTTGCTTTATTAGGCAAGTTCGAGTTTTCCGTCGGGTGTATGTGACATGTTGATGTCAGGTAGGGTTGCATATGTCCGACGGGAAGAGAAAATAGCAAATGACTGATTATGGGAGGGATGTGCGCGAGTGATATGAGCGATGCTTTGTTTTGGTTGTTTTGATTGTTGTGAGCTGTTTGTTTGCAGTTTGTTTTCTGTTTGCGTGGTTAGGATATGCTCTGTTTGTGGTGGATTGTGTTAGTTAGTTTGTTTGGTATAGAACGGTGGCTGAATGTATTTCGTTGATTATATTTAGTTTGAAGGGTGTGCGGCTGCTCATTTACGAGCGTTTTGCTAACAGTGCAGAGTCGGTCGCGTGTCTATTTGTTTTCGTTTGTTGCATTGTTTGTTGGTGACTCACATTGTTAGTTTTCCTTGTAGAGTTTTATTTAGCCTCCAGCAAACAATCGTTTATTTTATCTTTTTATGTAGTATTGTTAGTAAAAGAATTTGTATTATATTATTTTTTTGTCTTATCTAAAAGAACGCCGTGTTGAGCGGACACGTTGTTGCTTTGCTCCCTGGATTGCATGTCCTATGTGTTGTAGGGGATCTCTTGTTGGATTATTTGGTGTAATTAGAAACCAGATTATATGTTTAACATTTAATTTGTCATTTTAGTTTATTTAGCATGAGATTCAGGGCTTAATAGAACTTTATCAAGCTATGCAGGAAACTGGCGTTGTCTGCAGGATGATGGCAGCCATTGCGTGTTCGATTTGAAGGAGAGAGGCCCGAGCCCATCGATGACAACTTTCACCGTGAGATTGGAAGAATGCTACCAAGTGAATGTAGATGTTGGTGCATTTTAGATGACAACTGCGGTGAGTAACTTTTTAAACTGTTTTGTCGATTTGCGCTTTGGAATGCGTCTGCTCTGAAGACCCCCTCCCCAAGTGCGGAGAAACATTCGTGCAGACAAAGCAGTAAAGTCTTGCCACATGAAGTGCAACTAGAATACGACCTCGGCACATAAACAGGAAGAACAAGTATTATAATGCTTCCAAGCATTCTCGTTACGCTATGTACTGATGGTCTTGTTGATTAGCATGCCCAGACAGTGTTGCGAATTATTCAGACTTTGTGTTGCATTTATTATTCTTTCCTGTTGAAAGTTGTTAATTGCTTAATAGGATGAAGATACATCAGCCAGCTTGTGCTATCGATTCCGAGCGGAAGTAACCCATGAAACAGGTTAATCTATTTATCTTATCCGTGGAAGTACAGTGCGAAGTGCCATTAGGGAGGGTGCACTGAAATTAACAGTGAAACATCTAGTCCCATTGGATTCCGCAGAGAGGCTGTAAGCTTAAATACTACCACTCGCCAAAGACGGGTTAAGGTGCCCTCCCCTCAAAGCATTTTAACAAAAGTTCACATTACGCTTTCATGCGTGTTGTTGGAATATTTCACGGGAGTTGGTGGTATTTCTATCCACTGGATCACATGTCTATAGTGCCAAGACCTGATTGTGATACTCAAATTACACTTCTGCTAATGCTCGGAGTTTTGATGACTCTTGACTAGTTCATTCATGTCAAAGACTTGTACATGTATCCCATTAGAGCTTAAGAAAATAGTTTTAGCTTTGGAGGGGCTCCTCCTATTTTCTTTAAGATACCCTTACACCGACCGACCCATTATAAGCTCATGAATAAAAGTGCGAATCCTGAAAGATGTCTCTGTACCAGCATTTCTTCAAGAATTATTCCAGGTCCCGAACCCCTGACAGTACCTCCCCCTTACAAGTTATACCCGGGGTGCTTTATCGACCTAGAAGGGTAGGGGGTGGCCCGTCACAATATCAAACAGCTTAGAATGATGTGTCATAAACGAATATAACGCTAAATTAATGATTATTAAAAATTGGTTTTTAAAGAACCTGGTTTATTATGGTACATTGGAAATTTCAATGATAAAATTTAGCATGTAATATATCAAACGACATGGAATGGTTTGTCATAAATGAATATAATGTAAAATTAATGATTGTCGAAATTGGTTCCTAGGAACCTAGTTTAATGAAACCGATATGGTTCATTGGAAATTTCAATGCTAAATATGGCATGTAATATATTAAACGACTTGAAATTGTGTGTCATGAAAAAATATATAATATAAAACAAATGATTGTCGA
Source organism: Rhysida immarginata (assembly GCA_023313115.1). NCBI lineage: Eukaryota > Metazoa > Arthropoda > Chilopoda > Scolopendromorpha > Scolopendridae > Rhysida > Rhysida immarginata. Next base: position 219,635 of record JAHWFO010037397.1, read on the forward strand.
AATTGGTCTCAGGGAATCAGATTTTGTGGAACATTCTAAAGTAAAATACAGCATGTAATATATTAAACGAATTGCAATGAAGTCTCATAAATGAATACAACGTAAAATTGATGCTAGTCAAAACTGGTTTTAATGAACCTGGTTTTTGTGGAACAGTTGCGGTTGATTGGAACTTTCATTGCTAAAATATTGCATGCAATATATCAAACGACTTGGAACAATGTGTTATGAAAGAATATAATGTAAAATTAATGATTTTCGAAATAGGTCCTGAGGAATCTGATTAAATGGAACCATCATTGTTCATTGGTACTTTCAATGCCTAAATGCCGCATGTAAAATATTATACGATTTGGAATGATGTGTCATGAGTAAATACAACGTGAAATTAATGAATATTACAAATTGGTTTCAAGGAACCCTGTTAAGTGGACCATTATAGTTCATTGGATCTTTCAATACCAAAATATAGCATGTAATATATCAAAGGAATTAGAATGATGTGTCATGAATGAATACAACGTAAAATTAATATTATTCCAAATTGAATTCAATAAACTTGGTTTGTATGGAACTATTATGGTCCATTGTAACTTTCAATGCTAATATAGGGCATGTAATAAATAAATCGTCTTGGACTGGTTTGTAAATAATGAAAGTAATGTAAAATTATTGATGGATGAAAATGATTATAAGGAATCTGGTTTTGTGTAACCCTTATGGTTCATTGGAATTTCAATGCTAAAATATGGCATGTGATAAATAAAACGACTCGGAATGATGTGTCATGAATGAATATAATGTAAAATTAATGATAATCAAAATTGTTTTCTGAGAACCGAGTTACGCGGAAACATAATAGTTCATTGGAACTATCAATGCTAAAATATGGTACGTGATATTTTAAACGACTTGAAATGATGTGTCATGAATGAATATTACAAAATATTAATAATAGTCAAAATTAGTTGCAAGAAAACTTGTTTGTGTGGAAACATTATGTTTCATTAGAACTGTTAATGATAAAATACGTCATGTAATATATAAAAGGACTTGGAATAATTAATCAAGAATGAATATTACAAAATATTAATAATAGTCAAAATTAGTTTCAAGGAACTTGGTTTAGTAGAACCATTATGGTTCATTGAAACTTTCAATGCTAAAATATATCATGCTATATATCAAACGAATTGTAATGATGAGTCATGAATAAACATAACGTGAAATTGATGATAGTGGAATTTGGTTCCAAGGAATCTGATTTACTTGAACCATTATAGTTAATTGGAACTTCAATACTAAAGTATGCATGTGATAATTATAAAACGATTTGGAATGATCAGTCATGAATGAATATAAAGTAAAATTATTGATTGTAAAAATTGGTTTCTAGGAACCTAGTTTAATAAAACCTTTATGGTTCATTGGAAATTTCAATGCTAAAACATAGGCTGTAATATATCAAACGACTAGAATGATTTGTATTGAACGAATATAACGTAAAATTGATGATGATTTAAAATTGGTTTAGTGGAACCTGGTTTAGTAGAACCATGATGGTGCATAGGAATTTCTAATGCTAAAATATGGCATGTAATATATTAAACGTCTTGCAATTATGTCTCATGAATGAATACAATGTACAATACTCATTTCCTAAAAAGTTGGGACAGTACAAAATATATAGAAAAAACAAAAAGGGATGATGTAACAAAACTTTCTCGCAAATACAAACTAGAGATACGTTTATGAAATGAAATAATATACTGTGTGCACCAAAACATTTTGTACCATGGCCGGGACGTTCATTTTGAATGAGGGTGTTGCAGCACGTTCCAAAATAGTAGGGACATACGTTGTAGAAAGCGCCGTAGGTAGTGCAACCTTCCGAATTGTTCGGGAATAATCTAGAATGATGATGTCATACAACATTCCGTATAAAAAACATTTGCTATCTGTCGTTCAGGTAACTTATTCAGAACAATGGGTAGAGGCAAGCCAGTTAGCGAAGATCTTCGTGTTGGATTCATTCAAGAATTTACAAAAAACGTTTCTTATCGTGCAATAGCCAGAAGATTTAACCTGTCATCATCTACAGTACATAATATTATCAAGCGCTTCCGAGATAGTGGTGAGATCACAGTTTCGAAAGGCAAGATAGAAAACCGATTCTGAATGCACGAGCTCTTTGGATCCTCCGACGTCACTGCGTCACGCATAGGAATGCTGCGATTACAGATATAGCCACGTGGGCCCGCGATTTCTTCGGAAAGCCTTTATTGTTGAATACTGTACGCGGATGCATCCACAAATGCAAACTTAAGTTAAACTGTGCAAAATGGAAGCCATACATCAAAAAACGACAGCAACGTCGCCGTCTGATATGAGCTCAAGCGCATCGCAATTGGTCCCAAGCACGCTGGAAGAACATATTCTGGTCCGATGAATCAACCTTTACAAATGTTTACAGATATAATGGACGCCGTACACTTTGGACCAAAGACGAAAAGGATATTCCCGCGTGCTACAGGCGTTCGGTACAGAAACCAGTGCATGTCATAGTCTGGGGCTGTATTAATGGCCATAGAATAGGAGACTTGCACATCTGCAATGGCAGCATCAATGCTAATGCGTATATACAGATCCTGGAACAAGCTTTGGTGCCATCTAAAAGGCGCCTGTTTGGACGACGTCAGTGTATATTTCAACAGGACAATGCCAGACCGCATGCAGCGCGCATAACTTCTGCATGGCTACATCGGCAGCGCATTTGTATGTTGGATTGGCCCCCTTGCAGCCCGGATCTGTCATCTATAGAAAACGTTTGGCGTATTATTAAGCGAAAACTACGACAGCGATAACCCCAGACAGTTTAACAGCTGAAAACATATATCCAACAGGAATGGGGCAGAATTCCGGATATGATGTTAAAAAGATTGGTGTCATCGATGCCCAGAAGATTACAGTGTGTCATCAGAGGAGAGGTGAAGCCACACAGTGCTAAACGCCGTGTTGGCCCAATTTTTTTGGGAGTGTGTTGCACGTGCCAAACAGGAAAACCACTTGCATCTTTCTTTAAGCATATAAAGTATGTGATCCCATGCCTACTTTATCGTTTATGTATTGTAAAGCATTGAAATAAATGGCAATACAATAATCCAAACAAATGTGTTGGAGTTCTTCTTATATGTTGCACTGTCCCAACATTTCTGGAAATGAGTATTGTAAAATTAGTGTAGGTCAAAACTGGTTTCAATGAACCTGGTTTGTGTGTAACCATTATGGTTCACTGGAACTTTCAATGTTAAAATATATTATGTATTACATTAAACGACTTGAAATGACCTATCATGAATGAATATAACGAGAAATCAATGATTGTAGAATTTGGTTCCAATGAATCTGATTTAGTAAAACCATTATAGTTTTACTAAATCA
>JAHWFO010037397.1:223175-242633 GCA_023313115.1 Rhysida immarginata
TAATGATTGTAGAATTTGGTTCCAATGAATCTGATTTAGTAAAACCAATATAGTTCATTGGAACTTTCACTGGTAAAACATAGCATGTAATATATCAAACGATTTTCAATGGTGTATGATGAATGATAATAATGTATAATTAATGTTAATCAAAATTGGTTACAAGGAACCTGGTTTGTATGGAACCATTATGGTTCATTAGAACTTTCAACGTTAAAATATAGCATATAATATAACAAACGACTTGGAATGACGTGTCATAAATGAATATACAGTGAAATTAATGATTATATAATTTGGTTCCAAAGAACCTAATTTAGTGGAGCCATTATGGTTCATTGGAACTTTCAATGCTAAAATATTGCATGTAATATATCAAACGACTTGGAATGACGTGTCATAAATGAATATACAGTGAAATTAATGATTATATAATTTGGTCCTAAAGAACCTGACGTAGTGGAGTCATTATGGTTCATTGGAACTTTCAATGCTAAAATATAGCATGTAATATATCAAACGACTAGAATGATGTGTCATGAATGAACATAAATTAAAAAAATTAATATTAAAAATTGGTTTCAAAGAACCTGGTTTAGTGGATATATAATGGTACATTTAAACTTCCAATGCTAAAATATAGCATTAATATATCAAACTTCCTGGAATGATGTGTCATGAACGAATATAACGTAAAATTAATGATTGTAGAATTTGGTTCCATGAAATCTGATTTAGTTGAACCGTTATGTTTCATTAGAACTTTCAACGTTAAAATATGTCATGCAATATATAAAACGACATGGAATTGTGTGTCATGAATAAAATCAACGTGAAATTATTGATTAGCAAAAATTGGTTCCAAGGAAACTAGTTTAATGTAACCATTATAGTTCATTAGAAATTTCGATGCTAAAATATCGCATGTTTTATATCAAACGACTTGGAATGATGTGTCATAAAAGAGTATAACGTAAAATAATAATTATTAAAAATTGGTTTCATGAAAGCTAGTTTTTTAGTACAATAATTGTTCTGTGGAATCTTCAATGCTACAATATAGCATGTAATATATCAATTGACTTAGCATGGTGTATCATGAATGAATATAATGTAAAATAATGACAGTCAACAATGGTTTCAAGCATTCTTTTTTACGAGAACAATGATGGTTGTTTGGAACTTTCAATGTTAAAATATTACATGTAATATATCAAACCATTTGGAATGACGTATCATAAATGAATATAACGAGAAACTATTGATTGTATAATTTAGTTCCAAAGCACCTGATTTACTGGAGCCATTATGTTTCATTGGAACTTTCAATGCTAAAATATAGCACGTAATATATCAAATGACTAGAATGATGTGTCATGAACGAATATAACGTAAAATTAATGATTGTAGAATTTGGTTCCAAGAAATCTGATTTAGTTGAACCATTATGGTTCATTACAACCAGTGTTGCCAACTTTTTTTCTCATTCTCCCCCCAGATGTCGTCACCCATCCCCCCAAATTCCACCAGAATTTTTGAAAATCCCCTAAATATCCCCCCAAATTCCAAAATTAAAAAAACATAGTACTTTTTTAATTTCATTTTTTTATATGAAAATATACAAAGACAATTTAAACATTTAGTGTTTCCAGTACATTTTCTAAGCAGTCTTCTTCCATGGCATTCAGTTTGTGATCGTACATTGTCTGATTGAATTTTTGGTACATGGGTGTAGTAAGTTCAAACTGAACAGAATTAATTCCTTGTCGTTTAAGTTGATACCTTATGGTCATCACTGATTGAACAACTTCAAGTGATATCTTGTTTCTAATCTTTGTTAGTACCAAGCCATATTCTGAGAACGCTCTTTCTACAGCAGCTCTGCTGATTGGTAAGCACTAGACTTTCATAGCCAACTTGGACAATTCAGTGAATCTTTGGTAGTTTGCTGGTTTATAATTAATTCTGTTTGATTTCCTGATATTCAAATATGATACCTTTCAATTTTTCCTCCTTTTCCCAGGCTTTTAAATACTTTTGTGAATAGCTTCTCGCCCTCATTTTCTTTGCTTCACGTGTCTTTTCCATCATTTGTCTTTGTTTTTGCTTTTGTCACTATTGACTGTGATATTTCATTATAAGTATATTGAAGTATATTAAGAACAAGGGTCAAGTTAATAAAGCATAATGGAGAAGAGATACATAATATCAAAACAAATCGTTACTTGCAAATATGTCTTCATGAGCGCTATAAATCAACCTAAAAACTATGAAGTCTACTTACAGTTTACGAATAATCGAATATAGTGATAAATTGTTGGCTGCAATAGGGTATACATAGTAATGGAGTACTTACAGATAAGACAGATCCAGGAGGCGTGGTCCTAAGTCCGATGAAGCTGGAAGTCCGTGTTTTCTAATGGCTAAGCTTGTTGAACTGTCGACAAACGACAATCGAACAATGAAGTGTACATTTGTTAGAATGTTACCCTGAGGACTATTGCCCAGCTGGACAGAAGGACGGTGATAAACCAATCCATCCACTTGGATTTAACATGGCCCATATCGGAAAGTTTATACAGGATCTCCTTTTGATTATGATACAGAAGATGAAGACTCACGACAATAAACTTGTGAAAGGGATACTGAAAAACACAATGAATATGAACTGGCATACGAAGTATCGTAAACCGAGGCACATTAATTTTGAAGATATTAGCAACGTCTCCTTCCCAGACTACTGGAAGATGTGATAACCTTATTGCTCCTTGTATTTTTTTTATTTCGTTTGTTTTTTGTTTTTGACAATCGTCAATCTTATTTTCTTTTTTGTATAATATGGAAGACCGCTTGGGATGGTTAGGCTTCTTGACTACCTCAGTGTATTTCATTTGGATTTTATTCTGGTTAGACATTCCAGAATGTCTGTAGCTCACTCCATCTGGTTTTACAGATAGTCGCCCACGCAGGCATGCCATAGAGGAGTATGGTCCGATTAATAGATTTGTGCAGAAGTAGCTTGTTGTCAATGCTGAGGGCGCTGTTGCGACCCATGAGAGCTATGATACTCTACTTAGCCCTCTCTGCTTTGTTCAGAGCATAGGACATATGCCGGTCCCATGAGAGTCTTGAGTCAATGATAACTCCCAGGTACTTGTAGTTTTCCACCTAATGCAGTTTCTTATTGAACAGAACAAGAGAATCTGGGGGATGCTTGAGCTTCCTATTGAGGTACAAAGCATTGCACTTTCCGACGTTAAGGTTCAACTTCCAGGAGTTAAACGTCTTTTGCCTAGATTAGAAAAAAGATTAAAGATACGTCCTAATTGTTTATACATACCTGGTAGGTCGTTGATGTTGAGGCCTTTATCTTCCGGCGTAGACACAGCGGCAGCATAGGATTTGCCTGCTGTCACTTTAGAACTAGCCATCCTTTGAACCTGGGGGTATTTTGGACATTTCGTGTAGCTTGATGGGTGCTGTCCACCACATCTGATGCACTTTGGGGGGTCTTGTCTTTTGATCTTGTGGCAATCTCTTGACTGGTGCCCCTCAGCACATTTATTACAACGATGATCTTCCGTGCAGCCCATGGATACGTGTCCGAAGAGCAGGCAGTTGTAACACTGTAATGGCTTCTTGTTCCCTCGAAAGGCCTCCACTGAAACTGCCAGCGGCCCAATACGTGTTATGTTTTCCAATGACTGGTTGTGTTCGGTGTTCGGGAGTAGAACCAAAACCATTGGCATATCAATGGATCCTCTGGCTTTCCTCAATTGAATAACTTTTTCCGGGAAGAAGTTGGCTCTTTTTAGGTCTTCTTGGAAGTCATCAAATTCATACGTAACATCCACATTACGAATTACGTATTTCAAGACCTTCTCCGACTTCAGTTGATGATGCTGAATTTTTAAAATTTTATCAGAGACTAACCTGTTGTGTGTTTCTTCATCTTCATATTTAACCTTGACGGTTTCAGCTCTGCCCGTATGAACGGCGATCTTTTCGACTGGAACATGCTTCTCGAGCTCAGTTAAAATCATCTTAAACAGGACGCCATGAGTCCGCACGCTAATTGGCGGTACATACCTCTTCGCGATCCTATGGTCTTTATTAGCCGAGCGACCTTGTACATTCTTCAGATTCCTCATTCTAGTCGCGCTGACGACTTCTTCGTTTACTCTGGAGACGGACTTTAGGTTATCGATCCTCGTGCCTTTTCTGAATTTTTTATTAATGACACTAATCCAGGGTCTTTCATCCACTTCTTCATCAGTTCCGACAGAGTGACTTCTCTTACAGCCACCGTTTGTCGAACAGTCACTATTTTCTATTATATCCATAGACTCCATACTATTAGAAGAGGAAATAGTTTTTAAGACATTACTTACCTTGCTGTTATCAACTGGATTATCTTCCGTGGAGTTACTTCGGAGTCCCGGAGCATTTCCCAAAGGCTTCCTTAAGTTGTTGAACTGTCAGTGTTGAACCCTATTTATATGGCCCAAAGGATTATCTCATCTGCCCATGCACGAACACACGCTCCTGATTGGCGCGCACGCTTCAAATTTCATTGTTTCAATTTAAGCTAATATTTTCAAACCTTACCCCCAAATTTCCCCCCAAAATATTTTTCCCCCATTTATTTACCTTAAAAAAATTTCCTCCCCTAAATCTAGGGGGAATCTACCCAAGTTGGCAACACTGATTAGAACTTTCACCGTTAAATAATTAATAAATACAAGTGAAAAATAAAATAATAATTAACAAATAACAAAATAATAAATAAATATATAAGTAAAATCAAAATATAACTAAAAAATCAAATAAAGAGCTGACATTTCGGATAGAGCCTATCCTTTATCAAAGCAAAAAAGGATAATTCTCTAAAAGCAAATAGAATATTAGAGAATTATCCTGAAGTTATGAAAGTTGTACTAACGGACGGGTTTATATATAGTTTGCATGGGGAATAGTAAGGCGTTATTGGCTGACAAACAAGAAGAGAACAAATAAGATTAATTAGACGAACTGTTGGGATAGGACAAGATGGAGGACAAATAGGAAATAATAAGGGGGCGGCAAGAAAAATGTAATAGGATGAAAAATATGAAAGTGATATTATAAAAACGTTTAGGAATGATAGGGTGCCTAGTAAAAAGATTACGTAAAATTATTCTTGATTATTAGTAGACAAAAAAGGGGGCTGTCATGAAAGAATATTATTGACATTTTTCAAAATTATCGATTTTATGATCCCTGACTGTACTCGGTTTAAAAAATAAAAATTCCCTGACCATTCCCGGTCGCTAGCCACCCTGTAAAATAGTCCCACATGTAAGAGCATCGGATCAAAAGTAAAAAAATATGAACGGACATTGAAGAACATTGAAAAGAATAAATAAAAGATAAGATAAAGAAGGAAGAAAAGGCCCCATAAAGCTTGCGACAAATTAAGGAATAGCTGAAGTTAGAAGGGGACATGGGAAAGGTAATGAGGGAATGGTGCCTTTACTAAGGTTAATGCCATTAGGGGTGAGGGAATTAAATTTCCAAATAAGAAAAGACTCGAATTGCTTTCTTTCTTTTTTGCTATGGAAGTTACTATGAAGAATATAAATACTGATGGCCTGTAAAGAGTGTCCAGGGGAATTAAAGTGTTTAGCGACAGGGGTGTCAGCATTGCTAAGAATATCAAACTTATGTACGGCAAATCTAGAGCGTATGCTATTGCCTGTCTCTCCAACGTACTGTTTCTGGCATACTTTGCAATGTAACAGGTAAGTTAAGTTGTGAGAAGTGCAGGTCAGGTTCTGGTTAATCTTGAACTCAAAGGAGGAGGCACTGCTGGAAATGGAGGAAGCAGGGTTAAGTAAATGACAAACACCGCAATGCTTTGCATTGCAAGGAGAACAACCCTTAGTGGAAATGCGTGGTTTGGTAATAGCAGCATGGACCAGAATATCTTTAAAATTAAATGTCCGTTTAAAAGAAACTTTTGGTGGTTCTGGTTGAATGGAGTGGAGAAGAGGAGAATTGTCAATAATATGTTGATATTTCCTTAGGATATTTTTAATACTATTGAGGGTTGGATGATAAGGAAGAACTAATGTAGGTGTTGTCATGGCTGCAGAAGTTTTGGGGTTGTTGTTAGAACGATAATTGCGATGTTTATAGATAGAAGCGCATATGACAGATTTAGGGTAGCCTCTTGGTTTAAGGGAGTAGGTAAGGGCATTAGCATGGAAGTTCTTGTTAGACTGATTAGTGCATATTTTAAGCATGCGAATTAACTGATCTACTGGGATGTTATCCTTGCAATGGCGCGGATGGCAGCTGTCATAATGTAAGTACTGGTGTTGATCAGTGGGCTTCTTATAGAGATTAGTAGACAATTTATAGCTAGTAATAGAGATAGAGACATCCAAAAAAGAAACTGTCCTGATAGAGTAATTGTGAGAAAACTTGATGGAGGGGTGGATGGAGTTAGAATGGGTGATAAAGATAAGAGTGAGTCGTCGTTGTGTGGCCAGATCAGGAAAATATCATCAATATATCGCAGCAGGACCAACGGCTTTAAGGGAGACGTGGAAAGTAGTTTGGTTTCCACTTCCCCCATAAAAATGTTAGCATAGTTGGGAGCCATTTTTTTAAACCGAGTACAGTCTGAGAATCATAAAAACGATAATTTTGAACAATGACAATAATATTCTTTAATGACAGCCCCCTTTTTTGTCTACCAATAATCAGGAATAAGTTTACGTGAACCCTATCATTCCTAAACGTTTTTATAATTTTACTTTCATATGTTTCATCTTATTACATTTTTCTCGCCGCCTCCTTAATATTTCCTATTTGTCCTCCGTCTTGTCCTGACCCAAGAGTTCGTCTAATTAATCTCATTTGTTCTCTTCTTTTGTCAGGCAATAACGCCTTACTATTCTCCATGCAAACTATAAATAAACCCGTCCGTTAGTACAACTTTCATAACTTCAGGTTAATTATCCTTTTTTGCTTTGATAAAGGATAGGCTCTATCCGAAACGTCAGCTCTTTATTTGATTTTTTAGTTTTATTTTGATTTATATTGCTACAATATAGCATGTAATATATCAAAAGACAGTGTACGGTGTAACATGAATCAATATCATGTAAAATTAATGATAGTCAACAATGGTTTCAAGCATTCTGTTATAGTGGAACTATTAAGGTTCTTTAGAAAATTCAACGTTAAAATATAGCATGTAATATATCAAACGACTCGGATTGACGTGTCATAAATGAATATATAATTTGGTTCCAAAGAACCTGAATTAGTGGAACCATTATGGTTCATTGGAACTTTTAATGCTAAAATATAGCATGTAATATATCAAATGACCAGAATGAGATGTCATGAACACATATAACGTAAAATTAATGATTATTGAAAATTGGTTTTAAAGATCCTGGTTTAGTGGAAGTATTATGGTACTTGGAACTCCCAATGCTAAAATAGAGCATGTTTTATATTAAAAGACTTGGAATGATGTGTCATAAACGAATATGATGTAAAATTATTGATTAATGAAATTGGTTCTAAAGAATTTGATTTAGTGGAACCATTAAAGTTCATTGGAAATTTCAATGCTAAAATATGGCATGTGGTAAGCGTAAAACCATTTGGAATGATCTGTCATCAATGAATAGAACGTAAAATTAATGATTGACGAAATTGGTTCCCAGGAAAGTAGATTATTGAAACCATTATGGTTCATTGGAAACTTTTAAGCTAAAATATAGCATGTAATATATCAAACTACTTGAAATGATGTGTCATCAATGAACACATATAAAATAATGTTAGACAAAATTGGTTTCAAGGATCCTTTTTTAGTGAAACGTTTATGGTTCAATGGAACATTTGGAGCTAAAATATGTCATGTAATACATCAAACTACCTAAAATGCTGTTTCATAAATGAATATAACGTGAAATTAATGATTGTAGAATTTGGTTTCAAGGAATCTGATTTAGTAAAACCATTTTGGTTCATTAAAACTTTTAATGCTAAAATATGTCATGTAATATAAAAAACGACTTGGAATGATGAGTCAAGAATGAATATTACAAAATATTAATAATAGTCAAAATTGGTTTCAAGCATTCTGTTTTAGTGGAACCATTATGGTTCATTAGAACTTTCAATGACAAAATGTCATGCAATATATAAAAAGATATGGAATGGTGTGTCATGAATGAATATAACGTAAAATTGATAATTGTCGAAATTGGTTCTCCAGAACCTAGTTTAATGTAACCGTTATGGTTCATTGGAATTTGCACTGCTAAAATAGAGAATGTTTTATATCAAATGACTTGGAATGATGTGTCATAAACGAATATAATGTAAAATTAATGATTAATAAAAATTGGTTTCATAAAACCTGGTTTTTATTACCATGATTGTTCAGTGGAACCTTCAATGCTACAAATTAGCATGTAATATATCAAACGACTTTGTATGGTGTATCATGGATGAACATAATGTAAAATAATGATAGTCAACAAAGGTTTCAAGCATTATGTTTTAGTGGAACTATTATGGGTCTTTGGAACTTTCAATGCTAAAATATAGCATGTAATATATTAAACGACTTGGATTGAGGTTTCATAAATGAATATAACGTGAAATTAATGATTATTAAAAATTGGTTTCAAAGAACCTGGTTTAGTGGAACCATTATGGTACATTGGAACTTTCAATGCTAAAATGTGGCATATAATATATAAAAGACTTGGAATAATGTGTCATTAATGAACATAAAGTGAAAATAATGATAGTAGACTTTGATTCCATAAATTCTGATTTACCGGAACCAATATATTTCAGTGGACCTTTCAATGCTAAATTATGTCATGTATAAATGTAAAACGATTTGGAATTATCTGTCATTAATGAATATATCGTAAAATTAATTATTTTCAAAATTGTTTCCTAGGAACCTAGTTTAGAAAACCATTAAGGTTTATTAGAAATTTCAATGCTAAAATATAGCATGTAATATATCAAACGACTTGGAATTATGTCTCATGAATGAATATAACGTGAAATATTTGATAGTAGAATTTATTCCAAGGAACCTGCTTTAGTGGAACCATGATGGTTCATTGGCACTTTCAGTGCTAAAATATAGCATGTTATAAATATAAAACGATTTGGAATAATCTCTCATGAATGAATATAACGTAAAAATAATGATTGTCAAAATTGGTCCCAAGGAACCAAGTTTATTGTTCATTTAAACTTTCAATGCTAAAATATTGCATGTTATATAGCAAACGACCCTGTATGGTGTGTCATGAATGAATATAATATGAAATAATGATAGTCAAAATTGGTTATCGGGAATAATGTTTAGTGAAACCATAATGGTTCATTGGAACTTTCAATGCTAAAAAAAGCATGTATTATATCATACGATTTGGAATTATGTGCAGGAATGAACATAACCTGAAATAAATGATTGTAGAATTTGGTTCCCAGGGATCTGATTTAGTGGAACCATTATAGTTCATTGGCAGTTTACTGCTGAAATATAGATTGTAATATATCAAAACACTTGGAATAGTGTGTCATGAATAAATATAATGTATAATTAATGATTATCAAAACTGGTTCCAAGGGAGCTGATTAAGTAGAATCATTTTAGATCATTGGAGCTTTCAATGCTAAAATATGGCATGAAATATATCATACGATTTGGAATGATGTGTAATGAATGAATATAACGTGAAATTAATGATAGTGGAATTTGATTTTAAGAACCTGAGTTAGTAGAACCATTAAGGTTTATTTGAAGTTTCAGTGACAAAATACAGCATGTAATATATCAAACGACTCAGAATGATGTGTTATGAATGACGATAACTCAAAATTAGTGATAGTCAAAGTTGGTTTCAAGGAACTTGATTTGTGTAGAACCATTATGGTTCATTGGAACTTTCAATGCTAAAATATGGAATGTAATATATGAAACGACTTGGAATGGTCTGTCCTAAATGAATAAAACCTAAAATTAATGATTGTCGAATTTAGTCCTGAAGAACCTAGTTTAATGGAACCATTATGGTTCATTGGAACTTTCAATGCTAAAATATGGCATGTAATTATGGCATGTAATATATCAAAGGACTTGGAATGGTGTGTCATGAATGAATATAATGTATAATTAATGATTATCAAAATTGGTTCCAAGAGACCTGATTAAGTAGAATCAATTTAGATCATTGGAACTTTCAATGCTAAAATATGGCATGAAATATATCATACGATTTGCAATGATGTGTAATGAATGAATATAATCTTAAATTAATGATTGTCGAAATCGGTTACAAGGAACCTAGTTTATTAGAACGATAATGGTTCATTGGAACTTTCAATAATAAGATATGGCATGTAATGTATCAAACGACTTAGAATGATGTATTATGAATGAATATAATGTAAAAATTAATGTTAGACACAGTTAGTTTCAAGGAACATTGTTTAGTGGAACTATTATGGTTCACTAGAACTTTTAATTCTAAAATACAGCATATAAAATATCAAACGACTTAGAATTATGTGTCACAAATCAATATAAAGTAAAATTAGTGATAGTCGAAATTGGTTTCTAGGAACCTGGTTTTACAGTACCATAATGGTTCTCTAGAACTTTCAATGCTAAAATATAGCATGTAATATATGAAACGACTTGGAATGATGTGTCATGAATGAATGTAACGTAAAATAATGATAGTAAAATTTGGTTTCAAGGAACCTGTTTTGATAGAATCATAACTGTTCTTTGGAACTTGCAATGCTAAAATATGGCATGTAATATGTCAAACGACTATGAATGATGTCTCATGAATGAATATAACGTGAAATTAATCATAGTAGAATTTGATTCTAAAGAACCTGATTTAGTGGAACCATAATGGTTCATTTGAACTTTCAGTTACAAAATACAGCATGTAATATATCAAACGACTCAGAATGACTTGTTATGAATGAGGATAATTTAAAATTAGTGATAGTTAAAATTGGTTTCAAGGAACTTGGTTTGTGTGGAACCATTATGGTTCATTGGAACTTTCATTGCTAAAATGTGGCATGTAATATATAAATCGACTTAGAGAGGTCTGTCCTGAATAAATAAAACGTAAAATTAATGATTGTAGAAATTGGTCACGAAGAACCTAGCTTAATAGAACTATTATGGTTCATTGGAACTTTCAATGATAAGATATGGCATGTAAAGTGTCAAACGACTTAGAATGATGTATTATGAATGAATATAATGTAAAAATTAATGTTAGACACAATTAGTTTCAAGGAACATTGTTTAGTGGAACTATTATGGTTTACTGGAACTTTCAATTCTAAAATATGGCATGTAAAATATCAAACGACTTAGAATTATGTGTCACAAATCAATATATAATAAAAGTAATAATACTCGAAATTGGTTTCAAGGAACCTGGTTTTACAGTACTATAATGGTTCTCTAGAACTTTCATTGCTAAGATATAGCATGTAATATGTCAAAGGACTCGGAATTGTGTGTCATGGAAGAATATAATGTAAAATTATTGATAAATGAAAATGTTTTCAAGGAATCTGGTTAAGTAGAACCATTACAGTTCATTGGAACATTCAATGCAAAAATATGGCTGGTAATATATCAAACGAATTGGAGTGGTGTGTCATGAATGCATATAACGTGAAATTAATGTTTGTCATAATTGGTTCCAAGGAACCTTGATTGTGTGGAACTATTACGGTTCATTGGAACTTTCAATCCTAACATATGACATGTAAAATATAAAACGACTTGGAATGATTTCTCTTTAACGAATATAACGTTAAATAAGTGATTGTAGAACCTAGTTTAATAGAAGTTTTGTAGTTCATTGGAACTTTCAATGCTAAGGTATGGCCTGTAATATATCAAAAGACTTGGAATGATGTGTCATGAATGAATGTAACGTGAAATTAAAGATAGTAGAATTTGATCCAAAGGAACATGATTTAGTGGAACTAATGTAGTTCATTGAAGCTTTTATTGCTAAAATACAGCTTGTAATATATGAAACGACTTGGAATAATGCGTCATGAATAAATATATTGTAAAATTATGATTTTCAAAATTGGTTTCAAGGAACCTGATTTAGTAGAACCATTATTGTTCATTGGAACTCTCAATGCAAAAATATAACATGTAATATATCAAAGAACTTGGAATGGTGTGTCATGAATAAATATATCGTAAAATTAATGATTGTAGAAATTGGTCCTGATAAACCTGTTTTAATGGAACCATTATGCTTCATTGGAACGTTCACAATTAAATTATAGCATGTTATATATCAACTGATATGAAATGGTGTGTCATTAATGAATACAACGTAAAATTAATGTTAGTCAAATTTGGTTTCAAGAAATCTGGGTTGTGTGGAACCATAACAGTTATTTGGAACTTTCAATGCAAAAATATGGCTTGTAATATGTCAAACGACTTGGAATGATGTGTCATGAATTATATAATGAAAAATTAATGATAGACGAAAATGGTTTCAAGGAATCTGATTAAGTGGAACAATTATAGTTCATTGGAACTTTCAATGCTAACATATGGCATGTAATATATCATACGACTTGGAATGATGTGTCATGAATTAATATAACGTGTAATTAATGCCATTCAAAATTTGTTCCAAGGAACCTGGTTTGTGTTGAACTATTATGGTTTATTAGAACTTTCAATGCTAATATACGGCATGTAATGTATCAAACGACTTGGAATGCTGCTTCATGAATGAATATAATGTAAAATAATGAAAGTCGAAACTGGTTTCAAGGAATCTGGTTTAGTTCAACCATTATGGTTGATTGCATCTTTTAATGCTAAAAAATAGCATGCGATATATCAAACGACTTAAAATGATGTGTCATGAATGAATATAACGTAAATTTAATGTTTGTCAAAATTGGTTCCAAGGAACCTGGTTTGTTTTGAACTAATATTAATCATTTGAACTTTCATGTAAAATACGTCATGTAATATATAAAACGACTTTAAATGATGTGTCATAATTCGAGTAATGTCATGAATGAATATAACATAAAATTAATGTAAAAACCATTATGGTTCATTGGAACTTTGATTGCTAAAATATTGTATGTAATATATCAAACGACGTGGAAAGATGGGTCATGAATGAATATACTGTAAAATTAGTGACTGTCGAAATTACTCTTAAGGTACCTAGTTTAATAAAACCATCATAGTTCTTTAGAACCTTCAATGCTAAGATATAGCATGTAATATATCAAACGACTTGGAATGATGTGTAATGAATAAATATAATGTTAAATTATTGATAGACGAAAATGGTTTCAAAATATCTGATGGTGATAAGTGGTACCATTATAGTTCATTGGAACTTTCAATGTTAAATATAGCAAGTGGTATAATAAACAACTTAAAATGATGTATCATGAATGTATATAACTAAAATTATTGTTATTCCAAATTGGAACCATTTTCGTTCGTTGGAACTTTTAATGCTAAAATAAGGCATGTAATATATCAATTGGCTTGGACTTGTGTGCTAGGAATGAATATAATGTAAAATTAATGATTGTCGAAATTGTTTCCAAGGAATCTGATTAAGTGGAACCATTATAGTTGATTTGAACTTTTAATGCTAAAATAACGTAAAATTAATGATTTTTAGCATTATATTAGCTAATATATAGCACGAAATATATCATACGTTTTAGAATGATGTATCATGATTGAATATAACCGAAATTAATGATTGCAAAACTGGTTCGAGGGAACATACTTTAATGGAATTATAATGTTTCATCAGAACTCTCAATGCTAAGATATAGAATATAATATATCAAACGACATGGAATGGTGTGTCATGAATGAAAAAATTGTAAAATTAATAATTGTTGAAATTGGTTCCAAGGAATCTTATTAAGTGAAACCATTATATTTGATTAGAACTTTCAATGCTAAAATAACGTAAAATTAATGTTAGGCAAAATTAATTTCAAGGAACCTGGTTTGTGTGGAACCATTATAGTTCTTTAGAACTATAATTGCAAAAATATGGCATGTAATATATCAAGCGACTTAGAATTGTGTGTCATGATTGAAAATAATGTACTAGAAGAGGTACCCGGCGTTGCCCGGGATAATTACACTTGCACAAACTTTTCCTTTCATTGTTAGTCATGGGATGTATATTGTTGGTTCATGCAGTGTGTTTGTGAATTGCGTGCTGATACCATTGTTTATACCTATTGTTGTACCAACTTTGCCTTGCATTGTTGGTCGTGAGATATTTCTCATTATATGCCTTGCCATAACCATGAATATCGATGTTTAGCGACATTTATTATGTTTCCGAAATCTGAGGTAGACAGTGACCTCCCTATAAAACTGTAGATTTGTATAAAAAACATACAAACAAACAGACCCACAGACCCACGAACATCCTTCTTCTATCTATATATATAAAGAAGGATGTTTGTGGGTTTGTCTGTGGGTCTGTTTGTCTGTATGTTTTTTATACACATCTACAGTTTTATACCGATCTTGATGAAATTTCGCATACATGACCTCAGATTTCGGAAAAAAAATAAATAATGATAAAAAATCGATATTTATGGTTATGGCAAGGCATATTTATGAGAAATATTGCATGACCAACAATGCAAGACAAAGTTTTTACAACAATAGTATCAACATGCAATTCACAAACACTCTGCACGGACCAACAATATATATCTCATGACCAACAATGAAAATAAAAGTTTGCGCAATAATAGGTATCAATAATGGTTCCAACATGCAATTCACCAATAACAATGAGCACAGAATGATGATGTAATGTTAAAGCAATCTTTCCAAGAATTATAACAATGAACATAAAATGATGATGTAAAATGGATAACTTTCAATTTGTAACAAAGCATAGAATTCCTCTTATTCAGGCTTTTCTTAGAAAAGACAGTTCTTAGTATTTAACAATTTTATGAAAATCTTTAAAAATGATCAGTAACTGGAGATAATGCAGAATTAGCAGACTATTGAGAAAGAGTGGAAAAACGACAGAGGAAGCACAACTTTAGCTCCGTGATGTATTGAGCAAATGGGAAGCAAGTAAATAGAAGAATCGGCGACCGCTAGACTGCACAAAGTGATGAATGGCCATGTTTTGCTTTAACATATCGAGAGAAGAGTGGAAATTGAAACAACACTAAGTATACGTCTGAGGTAAGATTACGTGAGTAAGAAATTATTTAGACTAGCAGTGGCTTCCTTGGAGAGGTCCAGCCATTGTGATCCTTTAAAAAGATTTTTTTCAAATTATCATTAAGAATTTTTACTGTATTAATTCCAAGCATTTTCATGTGTTTATTTTAAAGATATGGCAAAATTTAATTTAATTTTTTGAGATTCTTCTGTTTACATGCATGTGTAATTATCCCGGGCACCGCCGAGTATCTCTTCTAGATATATATATAGAAGATTAATGCTAAAATATAGCATGCGATATATCAAACGACCTAAAATGATGTTTCATGAATGAATATAACGTAAAATTAATGTTTGTCAAAATTGGTTCCAAGGAACCTGGTTTGTTTAGAACTAATATTAATCATTTGAACTTTTAATGCTAAAATACGTGTAATCATAAATCGTGTAATGTCATGAATGCATATAACGTGTAATTAATGTTAGTCATAATTGGTTCCAAGGAACCTTGATTGTGTGGAACTATTATGGTTCATTGGAACTTTCAATCCTAACATATGACATGTAAAATATAAAACTACTTGGAATGATTTCTCATTAACGAAAATAACGTAAAATAATTGATTGTAGAAATTAGTTCAAAGGAACCTTGTTTAATAGAACTTTTCTAGTTCATTGGAACTTTCAATGCTAAAATATGGCCTGTAATATATGAAAAGACTTGGAATGATGTGTCATGAATGAATGTAACGTAAAATAATGATAGTAAAATTTCGTTTCAAGGAACATGGTTGGATAGAATCATAATATTTCTTCGGAACTTTCAATGCTAAAATAGGGCATTAATAGGTCTAACGATTCGGAATGGTGTGCCATGAATGGATATAACGTGAAATTAAAGATAGTAGAATTTGATCCAAAGGAACATGATTTAGTGGAACTAATGTAGTTCATTGAAGCTTTTATTGCTAAAATACAGCTTGTAATATATGAAACGACTTGGAATAATGCGTCATGAATAAATATAATGTAAAATTATGATTTTCAAAATTGGTTTCAAGGAACCTGATTTAGTAGAACCATTATTGTTCATTAGAACTCTCAATGCAAAAATATAACATGTAATATATCAAAGAACTTGGAATGGTGTGTCATGAATAAATATAACGTAAAATTAATGATTGTAGAAATTGGTCCTGATAAACCTATTTTAATGGAACCATTATGCTTCATTGGAACGTTCACAATTAAATTATAGCATGTTATATATCAACCGATATGAAATGGTGTGTCATGAATGAATACAACATAAAATTAATGTTAGTCAAAACTGGTTTCAAGAAATCTGGGTTGTGTGGAACCATAACAGTTATTTGGAACTTTCAATGCAAAAATATGGCATGTAATATGTCAAACGACTTGGAATGATGTGTCATGAATTATATAATGAAAAATTAATGATAGAGGAAAATGGTTTCAAGGAATCTGATTAAGTAGAACTATTATAGTTCATTGGAAATTTCAATGCAACATATGGCATGTAATATATCATACGAGTTGGAATGATGTGTCATGAATTAATATAACGTGTAATTAATGCCATTCAAAATTTGTTCCAAGGAACCTGGTTTGTGTTGAACTATTAAGGTTTATTAGAACTTTCAATGCTAACATACGGCATGTAATGTATCAAACGACTTGGAATGCTGCTTCATGAATGAATATAATGTAAAATAATGAAAGTCGAAACTGGTTTCAAGGAATCTGGTTTAGTTCAACTATTATGGTTGATTGCATCTTTTAATGCTAAAAAATAGCATGCGATATATCAAACGACTTAAAATGATGTGTCATGAATGAATATAACGTAAATTTAATGTTTGTCAAAATTGGTTCCAAGGAACCTGGTTTGTTTTGAACTAATATTAATCATTTGAACTTTCATGTAAAATACGTCATGTAATATATAAAACGACTTGAAATGATGTGTCATAATTCGAATAATGTCATGAATGAATATAACGTAAAATTAATGTAAAAACCATTATGGTTCATTGGAACTTTGAATGCTAAAATATTGTATGTAATATATCAAACGATTTGGAATGATGGACCATTAATATATATAATATAAAATTAGTGACTGTCGAAATTAATTCCAAGTAACTTAAAATGTGGCATGAAATATGTCAAACGACTTTGAATTAGGTGTCATGAAAAAATATAATTTAAAATTATTGATAGACGAAAATGGTTTTAAGGAATCTGATTAGGTGGGACCATTATAGTTTATTGGAACTTGCAATGCTAAAATATGGCATGTAATATATCAAACGACGTGGAAAGATGGGTCATGAATGAATATACTGTAAAATTAGTGACTGTCGAAATTACTCTTAAGGTACCTAGTTTAATGAAACCATCCTAGTTCTTTAGAACCTTCAATGCTAAGATATAGCATGTAATATATCAAACGACTTGGAATGATGTGTAATGAATAAATATAATGTTAAATTATTGATAGACGAAAATGGTTTCAAAATATCTGATTAAGTGGTACCATTAGAGTTCATTGGAACTTTCAATGTTAAATATAGCATGTGGTATAACAAACAACTTAAAATGATGTATCATGAATGTATATAACTAAAATTATTGTTATTCCAAATTGGTTTCAAGAAACCTGGTTTGTGTGTAACCATTTTCGTTCGTTGGAACTTTTAATGCTAAAATAAGGCATGTAATATATCAATCGGCTTGAACTTGTGTGCTAGGAATGAATATAATGTAAAATTAATGATTGTCGAAATTGTTTCCAAGGAATCTGATTAAGTGGAACCATTAAAGTTGATTTGAACTTTTAATGCTAAAATAACGTAAAATTAATGATTTTTAGCATTATATTAGCTAATACATAGCACGAAATATATCATACGTTTTGGAATGATGTATCATGATTGAATATAACCGAAATTAATGATTGTCAATACTGGTTCGAAGGAACATACTTTAATGGAACCATAATGGTTCATCAGAACTCTCAATGCTAAGATATAGAATATAATATATCAAACGACATGGAATGGTGTGTCATGAATGAAAAAATTGTAAAATTATTAATTGTTGAAATTGGTTCCAAAGAATCTTATTAAGTGAAACCATTATATTTGATTAGAACTTTCAATGCTAAAATAACGTAAAATAATGTTAGTCAAAATTAATTTCAAGGAACCTGGTTTGTGTGGAACCATTATAGTTCATTAGAACTATAATTGCAATATGGCATGTAATATATCAAACGACTTAGAACTGTGTGTCATGATTGAAAATAATGTACTAGAAGAGGTACCCGGCATTGCCCGGGATAATTACGCTTGCACAACTTTTCCTTTCATTGTTAGTCATGGGATATGTATATTGTTGGTTCATGCAGTGTGTTTGTGAATTGCGTGCTGATACCATTGTTTATACCTATTGTTGTACCAACTTTGCCTTGCATTGTTGGTCGTGAGATATTTCTCATTATATGCCTTGCCATAACCATGAATATCGATGTTTAGCGACATTTATTATGTTTCCGAAATCTGAGGTAGACAGTGACCTCCCTATAAAACTGTAGATTTGTATAAAAAACATACAGACAAACAGACCCACAGACCCACGAACATCCTTCTTCTATCTATATATATAAAGAAGGATGTTTGTGGGTTTGTCTGTGGGTCTGTTTGTCTGTATGTTTTTTATACAAATCTAAAGTTTTATTCCGATCTTGATGAAATTTCGCATACATGACCTTCAAAGCATGAGTAAGGTCACTGTTTACCTCAGATTTCGGAAAAATAAAAAATATCGATAAAAAATCGATATTTATGGTTATGGCAAGGCATATTTATGAGAAATATTGCATGACCAACAAAGTAAGACAAAGTTTTTACAACAATAGTATCAACACGCAATTCACAAACACTCTGCACGGACCAACAATATATATCTCATGACCAACAATACAAATAAAAGTTTGTGCAACAATAGGTATCAATAATAGTTTCAACACGCAATTCACTAATAACAATGAGCACAGAATGATGATGTAATGTTAAAGCAATCTTGCCAAGAATTATAACAATGAACATAAAATGATGATGTAATATGGATAA
>JAHWFO010037397.1:248307-267339 GCA_023313115.1 Rhysida immarginata
ATGTCTTATGATTTGGAATGATGTATCATGATTGAATATAACCTAAAATTAATGATTGTAAAAACTGGTTCGAAGGAACATACTTTAATGGAACCATTATGGTTCATCAGAACTCTCAATGCTAAGATATCGAATACAATATATCAAGCAACATGGAATTGTGTGTCGTGAACGAAAAAATTGTAAAACTAATGATTGTTAAAATTGTTCTAAGAAATCTTATTACTGAACCAATTATACTTCATTGGAAATTTCAATGCTAAAATATGGCATGTAATATACCAAACGTCTTTGAATGATGTGTCATGAATGAATGTATCGTAAAATTAATGTTAGTCAAAATAGGTTTCAAGGAACCTGGTTTGTGTGGAACCGATATAGTTCGTTGGAAATTTCAGATCTAAAATACGTCATGTTATATATCAAACGACATGGAATGATGTGTCATAAACGAATGTAAGGTGAAGTAATTGATTGTAGAAATTACTTCCAAGGAACCTAGTTTCATGGAACCATTGTAGTTCATTGGAACTTTCAAAGCTATAATATGGCATGTAATATATCAAACGACTTGTAATGATAGGCCATTAATGAATATAATGTAAAGTTAGTGACTGTCGAATTTAGTTCTAAGGAAGTTAAAATATGGAATGAAATATGTCAAACGACTTGGAAAGATGTGTCATAGATAAATGTAACGTAAAATAATGATAGTAAAAATATGTTTCAATGAACCTGGTTTAATGAAACCATTATAGTTCTTTGGAACTTTCAATGCAAAAATATGGCATGTAATATATCAAACGACTTGAAAAGATGGGTCATGAATGAGTATAATGTAAAATTGGTGATTGACGAAATTAGTCTTAAGGAACCAAGTTTAATGAAACCAATATAGTTCTTTGGAACCTTCAATGCATAGATATAGTATATAATTTATCAAACGACTTGGAATGATGTGTCATGAACGAATATAATGTGAAATTAGGGATAGACGAAAATAGTTTCAAATAATCTGATAAAGTAGAACCATTATAGCTCATTGGAACATTCAATGCTAATGTATGGCATGTAATATATCAAACGACTTGGAATGATGTGTCATGATTGAATGTATCGTAAAATTAGTGATAGTCAAAATTGGTTTCAAGGAACCTGGTTTAGTGGAACCATTATGGTTCATCAGAACTCTCAATGCTAAGATATCAAATATAATATATCAAACGACATGGAATTGTGTGTCGTGAACGAAAAAATAGTAAAATTCATGATTGTTGAAAATGTTCTAAGGAATCTTATTAACTGAGCCAATTATACTTCATTGGAAATTTCAATGCTAAAATATGGCATGTAATATATCAAACGACTTGGAATGATGTGTCATGAATGAATGTATCGTAAAATTAATGTTATTCAAAATTGGTTTCAAGAAACCTGGTTTGTGTGGAACCGACATAGTTCGTTGGAAATTTCAAATCTAAAATACGTCATGTTATATATCAAACGACATGGAATGATGTGTCATAAACGAATGTAACGTGAAATAATTGATTGTAGAAATTACTTCCAAGGAACCTAGTTTAATGGAACCATTGTAGTTCATTGGAACTTTCAATGCCATAATATGGCATGTAATATATCAAACGACTTGGAATGATGGGCCATTATGGAATATAATGTAAAGTTAGTTACTGTCGAATTTAGTTCAAAGGAACTTAAAATATGGCATGAAATATGTCAAACGACTTGGAAAGAAGTGTCATAGATAAATATAACGTAAAATAATTATAGTAAAAATATGTTTCAAGGAACCTGGTTTGATGGAATCATATTAGTTCTTTGGGACTTTCAATGCTAAAATATGGCATGTATTATATCAAACGACTTGGAAAGATGGGTCCTGAATGAGTATAATGTAAAATTGGTGACTGATGAAATTAGTCTTAAGGAACCAAGTTTAATGAAACCATTATAGTTCTTTGGAACCTTCAATGCATAGATATAGGATATAATTTATCAAACGACTTGGAATGATGTGTCATGAATGAATATAATGTAAAATTAAGGATAGACGAAAATAGTTTCAAATAATCTGGTAAAGTAGAACCATTATAGTTCATTGGAACATTCAATGCTAATATATGGCATGTAATATATCAAATGACTTGGAATGATGCGCCATGAATGAATAAAACCTAAAATTAATGATTGTCGAAATTGGTCCCAAAGAATCTAGTTTAATGGAATCATTATGGTTCATTGGAACTTTCAATGCTAAATTATAGCATGTGATATATCAAATAATTTAAAATGGTGTATCATGAATAAATATAATGTAAAATTATTGCTTAATAAAACTTGGTTTCAAGGAACCTGGTGTTTTTATTACCATAGTAGTTGAGTGGAACTTTCAGTGCTACAATATATCGTAATATATCAAACGATAAGAAATGGTGTGTCATAAATGAATACAACGTAAAATTAATGTTAGTCAAATTTAGTTTCAAGAAACCTGGTTTGCATGGAACCATTACAGTCATTTGGAATTTTCAATGCTAAAATATAGCATGTAATATGTCAAACGACTTGAAATGATGTGTCATAATTTTGGTATTGTCATGGGATATAACGAACTATTAATGTTATTCCAAATTTGATTCAAGGAACCTCGTTTGTATGGAACCATTATAAATCATTGGCACTTTTAATGCTACTATAAGGCACGTAATATGTCATACGATTTAGAATGATGTACCATGATTAAATATAACCTAAAATAATGATTGTCAAAACTGGTTCGACAGAACATACTTTAATGGAGCCATTTTGGTTCATCAAAACGCTAAGATATAGAATATAATATATCAAACGACATGGAATGGTGTGTCGTGAACGAAAAAATTGTAACATTAATAATTGTTGAAATTATTCTAAGGAATCTTATTAAGTGAAACCATTATAGTTCATTGGAACTTTCAATGCTAAAGTACATCAAGTAATATATGATATGATTTAGAATGATGTGCCATGAAAGAATGTAACGTTAAATAAATGATTGTCGAAACTGGTATTAAGGAACATATTTGTGTGGAACCATTATGGTTCATTGGAACTTTGAATGCTAAAATATTGTATGTAATATATCAAAAGACTTGGAATGATGGGCCATTAATAAATAAAATGTAAAATTAGTGACTGTCGAAATTAGTTCCAAGGAACCTAAAATATGGCATGAAATATGTCAAACAACTTTGAATTGGGTGTCATGAAACTATATAATGTAAAATTATTGATAGAAGAAAATGGTTTTAAGGAATCTGATTAGGTGGGACTATTATAGTTTATTGGAACTTTCAATGCTAAAATATGGCATGTAATATATCAAACGACTTGGAATGATGTGCCATGGATAAACGTAACGTAAAAGAATGATAGTAAAAATTGGTTTCAAGGAACCTGGTTTGATGGAGTCATAATAATTCTTTGGAACTTTCAATGCTTAAATATGGCATGTAATATATCAATCGACTTGGAATGATGTGTCATGAATAAATATAACGTAAAATAATGTTAGTCAAAATTGGTTCCAAGGAACCTGGTTTGTTTGAACTATTATTGATCCTTTGAACTTTTAATGCTAAAATACGTCATATATTATATAAAACGACTTGAAATTAAGTGTCATAATTCGTGTAATGTCATAAATGAATATAACCTAATATTAATGTTATTCCAAATTGGATTCAAGGAACCTCGTTTGTGTGGAACCATTATAAATCATTGGCACTTTTAATGCTAATATAAGGCACGTAATATGTCATACGATTTAGAATGATGTACCATGATTAAATATAACCTAAAATAATGATTGTCAAAACTGGTTCGACAGAACATACTTTAATGGAGCCATTTTGGTTCATCAGAACGCTAAGATATAGAATATAATATATCAAACGACATGGAATGGTGTGTCGTGAAAGAATAATTTTTAAATTTATTGATAGTCGAAATTGGTTTCAAGGAACCTGCTTTTGCAGGACCACAATCGTTATTGAAACTTTCAATGGTAAGATATGGCATGTAATATATCAAAAGATTTAGAATGGTGTATCATGAATGAATATAATGTAAAATTAATGATAGACGAAAATGGTTTCAGGAATCTGAATAAATGGAAACATTGTAGTTCATTGGAACTTTCAATGCTATAATATGGCATGTAACATATCAAACGACTTGGAATGATGGGCCAATCTATCTATCTATATATATAAAGAAGGATGTTTGTGGGTCTGTTTGTTTGTTTGTATGTTTTTTATACAAATCTACTGTTTTATTCCGATCTTGATAAAATTTCGCATACATGTCCTTCAAAGCATGAGGAAGGTCACTGTTTACCTCAGATTTCGGAAAAATAGTAATTATCCATAAAAAATCGATATTCATGGATATCTCATGACCAACAATGCAAATAAAAGTTTGTGCAACAATATGTATCAACAATGGTTTTAACACGCAATTCACCAATAACAATGCACTAAAAATGATGATGTAATGTTAAAGCAATCTTTCTAAGAATTATAACAATGAACATAAAATGATGATGTAATATGGATGAGTTTCAATTTGTAACAATAATAAGTTTCCTGTTATTCAGGCTTTTCTTAGAAAAGACAGTTCTTAGTACTTAACAATTTCTTGAAAATCTTAAAAAAGGATCAGTAACTGGAGATAATGGAGAGTTAGCAGACTTTTGAGAAAGAGTGGAAAGACGAAAGATGAAGCAGACCTTTAGCTCCGTGATGTTTTGAGCAAATAGGAAGCAAGTAAACAGAAGAATCGGCGACTGCTAGACTGCACAAAATGGTGAATGGCCAAGTTTTGCTTCAACACATCGAGAGAAGAGTGGAAATTGCAACAACACAAAGTATACATCTGAGGTAAGATTACGTGAGTAAGAAATTATTTAGACTAGCAGTGGCCTCCTTGAAGAGGTCCAGCCATTTTAAGCCTTTAAAGATTTTTTTCGAATTTTCATTAAGAATTTTGACTGTATTAATTCTAAGCAGTTTCATGTGTTTATTTTTAGGATATTGCAAAATTTAATTTATTTTTTGAGATTGTTCTGTTTATATACAAGTGTATTTATACCAGGCAACCCCGGGTACCTCTTATAGTAATGAATATAATGTAAAGTTAGTGAAGGTCGAAATTAGTTCTAAGGACTTTAAAATATGGCATGAAATATGTCAAACGACATGGAAATATGTGTCATAGATAAATGTAACGTAAAATAATGATAGTAAAAAATTGGTTTCAAGGAACCTGGTTTGATGGAATCATAAGTTCTTTGGAACTTTCAATGCTAAAATATGGCATGTATTATATCAAACGACTTGGAAAGATGGGTCATGATTGTGTATAATGTAAAATTAGTGACTGTCGAAGTTAAACTTAAGGAACCTAATTTAATGAAATTATCAATGCTAAGATATAGCATGTAATATATCAAACGACTTGGAATGAAATGGTGTGTCATAATTCGTGTAATGTCAAGAATGAATATAACGTAATATTAATGTTATTCCAAATTTATATTTATATTTATGGAACCTCGTTTGTGTGGTACCATTATAAATCATTGGCACTTTTACTGCTAATATATGGCACGTAATATGTCATACGATTTGGAATAATGTATCATGATTGAATATAACATAAAATTAATGATTGTCAAAACTGGTTCGGCACAACATACTTTAATGGAACCATTATGGTTCATAAGAACTCTCAATGCTAAGATATAGAATATAATATGTCAAATGACATGGAATGGAATTGTTCTAAGGAATCTTATTAGGTGAAACCATTATAGTTCATTGGAACTTTCATTGCTAATGTATGGCATGTAATATATCATATGATTTAGAATGATGTGTCATGAAAGAATATAACGTTAAATAAATGATTGTCGAAACTGGTTTTAAGGAACATAGTTTGTGTAGAACCATTATAGTTGATTAGAACTTTCAGTGCTAAATATAGCATGTGATATAACAAACGACTTAAAATGATGTATCATGAATGTATATAACGTAAAATTTTTGTTGTTCCAAATTGGTTTCAAGAAACCTAGTTTGTGTGGACCATTTTGGTTCATTGGAACTAAAATATGGCATGTAATATTTTAATGCTAAAATATGCCATGTAATATATCAAACGATTTAGAATGATGTGTCATA
The DNA here is from genome assembly GCA_023313115.1 of Rhysida immarginata. Lineage (NCBI taxonomy): Eukaryota > Metazoa > Arthropoda > Chilopoda > Scolopendromorpha > Scolopendridae > Rhysida > Rhysida immarginata. The sequence goes on from JAHWFO010037397.1 coordinate 254,550, forward strand.
AATGAATATAACTTTAAATAATGTTAGTCAAAATTGGTTCCAAGGAACCTGGTTTGTTTGAACTATTATTGATCCTTTGAACTTTCAATGCTAAAATACCTCATTTACCTCATATATACCTCGTAAATCGACTTGAAATGATATGTCATAATTCGTGTAATGTCATGAATAAATATAACGTAATATTATTGTTATTCCAAATTGGATTCAAGGAACCCCGTTTTTGTGGAACCATTATAAATCATTAGCACTTTTAATGCTAATATATGCCACGTAATGATGTATCATGATTGAATATAACCTAAAATTAATGATATTTGAAGTTCACGACACACCATTCATTCACGACACACCATTCCATGTCAAAACTGAACCATTATGGTTTATCAGAACTCTCAGTGCTAAGATATAAAATATAATATATCAAATGACATAGAATGGTGTGTCGTGAACGAAAAAATTGTAAAATTAATGATTGTTGAAATAAGTTCTAAAAAATCTTATTAAGTGAAACCATTATAGTTCATTGGAACTTTCAATGCTAAATTATGGCATGTAATATATCATATGACTTAGAATGATGTGTTATGAAGAAATATAACGTTAAATATATGATTGTTGAAACTGGTTTTAAGAAACATAGTTTGTGTGGAACCATTATAGTTCATGCTAAAATGCTAAATATGGCATGTAATATATCAAACGACTTGGAATGATGGGCCATTAATGAATATAATGTAAATTAGTGACTGTCGAAATTAGTTCTAAGGAACTTAAAATATAGCATGAAATATGTCAAACGACTTTGAATTAGGTGTCATGAAAGGAAATAATGTTAAATTATTGATAGACGGTTTAATGGAATCATAATAGTTCTTTGGAACATTAAATGCTAAAATACGGCATGTAATATATCAAACGACTTGGAAAGATGGGTCATGAATAAATGCAATGTAAAATTAGTGACTGTTGAAATTAGTCCTAAAGAACCTCTTTTAATGAAACCATTATAGTTCTTTGGAAACCTCAATGCTAAGATATAGCATGGAATATACCAAAGGACTTGGAATGATGTGTCATGAATGATTATGATGTACAATAAATGATAGACGAAAATGGTTTCAAAATATCTGATTAAGTGGTACCATTATACTTCATTGGAACTTTCAATGCTAAAATACAGCATGTGATATAACAAACGACTTGGAATGATGTATCATGAATGTATATAACGTAAAATTATTGTGATTCCAAATTGGTTTCAAGAATCCTGGTTTGTGTGGAACCATTATAGTTGATTAGAACTTTTAATGCTAAAATAACGTAAAATTAATGATTTTTAGCATTATATTAGGTAACATATAGCACGAAATATATCATACGATTTGGAATGACGTATCATGATTGAATATGATCTAAATTAATGAATGTCAAAACTGGTTGGAAGGAACATACTTTAATAGAACCATAATGGTTCATCAGAACTCTCAATGCGAAGATATAGAACATAATATATCAAACGACTTGGATTGGTGTGTCATGAATGAAAAAATTGTAAAATTAATAATTGTTGAAATTGTTTCCAAGGAATCTTATTAAGTGAAACCATTATAGTTGATTAGAACTTTCAATGCTAAAATAATGTAAAATTAATGTTAGTCAGAATTAATTTCAAGGAACCTGGTTTGTGTGGAACCATTATAGTTTATTAGAACTATCATTGTAAAAACATGGCATGTAATATATCAAACGACTTAGAATTGTGTGTCATGATTGAATCTATTGTACTAGAAGAAGTACCCGGCGTTGTCCGGGATAATTACACTTACACACACATTTCCTTTCATTGTTAGTAATGGGATATATATTGTTAGTTCATGCAGTGTGTTTGTGAATTGCGTGCTGATACCATTGTTGATACCTATTGTTGTACCAACTTTGCCTTGCATAGTTGGTCGTGAGATATTTCTCATTATTATGCCTTGCCATAGCCATGAATATCGATTTTTAGCGATATGTATTTTTTTTCCGAAATCTGAGGTAGACAGTGACCTCCCTCATGCTTTAAAGGCTAAGTATGCGAAATTTTATCAAGAGCGGAATAAAACTGTTGTTTTGTATAAAAAACATACAGACAAATAGACCCACACACCCACAAACATCCTTCTTCTTTCTATATATATAAAGAACTTTCATTATATATATCTATATATTATGGTTCATTGGAATTTTCAATGCTAAAATATTGTATGTAATATTTCAAACGACTTGGAATGATGGGCCATTAATGAATATAATGTACAATTAGTGACTGTCGAAATTAGTTCCAATAAACTTAAAATATGGCATGGAATAGGTCAAACAACTTTGAATTAGGTGTCATGAAAGAATATAATGTAAAATTATTGATAGGAGAAAATGGTTTTAAGGAATCTGATAAAGTGGTACTATTATAGTTTATTGGAACTTTCAATGCTAAAATATGGCATGTAATATATCAAACGACTTGGAATGATGTGTCATGGATAAACGTAACGTGAAATAATGATAGTTAAAATTGCTTTCAAGGAACCTGGTTTGATATAGTCATAATAGTTCTTTGGAACTTTCAATGCTTAAATATGGCATGTAATATATAAAACGTCTTGAAAAGATGGGTCATGAATGAATATAGTGTAAAATTAGTGACTGTCGAAATTACTCCTAAAGAACCTCGTTTAATGAAACCATTATAGTTCTTTGGAACTTTAATGGAAAAATATGGCATATAATATATCAAACGACTTGGAATGATGTGTCATGAAGGAATATAATGTTAAATTAATGATTGTTGAAATTGGTTCCAAGGAATCTTATTAAGTGAAACTATTATAGTTCATTGGAACTTTCAATGCTAAAGTATGGCATGTAATATATCATATGATTTAGAATGATGTGTCATGAAAAAAAATAACGTTAAATAAATGATTGTCGAAACTGGTTTTAAGGAACATAGTTTGTGTGGAACCATTATTGTTCATTGGAACTTTCAATGCCAAAATATGGTATGTAATATATCAAACGACTTGGAATAATGTGTCATGAATGAATATAATGTGAAATTATTGACAGTAGAATTTAGTTCAAAGGAATCCGATTTAGTGGAACCATTATAGTTGATTAGAACTTTCAGTGCTAAATATAGCATGTGATATAACAAACGACTTAAAATGATGTATCATGAATGTATATGACGTAAAATTTTTGTTGTTCCAAATTGGTTTCAAGTAACCTAGTTTGTGTGGACCATTTTGGTTCATTGGAACTAAAATATGGCATGTAATATTTTAATGCTAAAATATGGCATGTAATATATCAATGGACTTGGAATTGTGTGCGAAGAATAAATATAATGTAAAATTAATAATTGTCGAAATTGTTTCCAAGGAATCTGATTATGTGGAACCATTATAGTTGATTAGAACTTTTAATGCTAAAATAATAAAAAAATTAATGATTGTCGAAACTGGTTTCAAGGAACCTAGTTTGTGTAGAACCCATATGGATCTTTGGAACTCTCAGATCTAAAATATGCCATGAAATATATCAAACGATTTAGAATGATGTGTCATAAATGAATATAACGTTAAATAATGTTAGTCAAAATTGGTTCCAAGGAACCTGGTTTGTTTGAACTATTATTGATCCTTTGAACTTTCAATGCTAAAATACCTCATATAAATCGACTTGAAATGATATGCCATAATTCGTGTAATGTCATGAAAAAATATAACGTAATATTATTGTTATTCCAAATTGGATTCAAGGAACCCCGTTTGTGTGGAACCATTATAAATCATTGGCACTTTTAATGCTAATATATGCCACGTAATGATGTATCATGATTGAATATAACCTAAAATTAATGATATTTGAAGTTCACGACACACCATTCCATGTCAAAACTGAACCATTATGGTTTATCAGAACTCTCAATGCTAAGATATAAAATATAATATCTCAAACGACATAGAATGGTGTGTTGTGAACGAAAAAATTGTAAAATTAATGATTGTTGAAATAAGTTCTAAGGAATCTTATTAAGTGAAACCATTATAGTTCATTGGAACTTTCAATGCTAAATTATGGCATGTAATATATCATATGACTTAGAATGATGTGTTATGAAGAAATATAACGTTAAATATATGATTGTCAAAACTGGTTTTAAGGAACATAGTTTGTGTGGAACCATTATAGTTCATGCTAAAATGCTAAATATGGCATGTAATATATCAAACAACTTGGAAAGATGGGTCATGAATAAATGCAATGTAAAATTAGTGACTGTTGAAATTAGTCCTAAAGAACATCTTTTAATGAAACCATTATAGTTCTTTGGAAACCTCAATGCTAAGATATAGCATGGAATATACCAAAGGACTTGGAATGATGTGTCATGAATGATTATAATGTAAAATAAATGATAGACGAAAATGGTTTCAAAATATCTGATTAAGTGGTACCATTATAGTTCATTGGAACTTTCAATGCTAAAATACAGCATGTGATATAACAAACGACTTAGAATGATGTATCATGAATGTATATAACGTAAAATTATTGTTATTTCAAATTGGTTTCACGAATCCTGGTTTGTGTGGAACCATTATAGTTGATTAGAACTTTTAATGCTAAAATAACGTAAAAGTAATGATTTTTAGCCTTATATTAGATAACATATAGCACGAAATATATCATACGATTTGGAATGATGTATCATGATTGAATATAATGTAAATTAATGAATGTCAAAACTGGTTGGAAGGAACATACTTTAATAGAACCATAATGGTTCATCAGAAGTCTCAATGCAAAGATATAGAACATAATATATCAAACGACATGGAATGGTGTGTCATGAATGAAAAAATTGTAAAATTAATAATTGTTGAAATTGTTTCCAAGGAATCTTATTAAGTGAAACCATTATAGTTGATTAGAACTTTCAATGCTAAAATTAATGTTAGTTAGAATTAATTTCAAGGAACCTGGTTTGTGTGGAACCATTATAGTTTATTAGAACTATCATTGTAAAAACATGGCATGTAATATATCAAACGACTTAGAATTGTGTGTCATGATTGAATCTATTGTACTAGAAGAGGTACCCGGCGTTGCCCGGGATAATTACACTTACACACACATTTCCTTTCATTGTTAGTAATGTGATATATATTTTAGTTCATGCAGTGTGTTTGTGAATTGCGTGCTGATACCATTGTTGATACCTATTGTTGTACCAACTTTGCCTTGCATTGTTGGTCGTGAGATATTTTTCATTAATATGCCTTGCCATAGCCATGAATATCGATTTTTAGCGATATTTATTTTTTTTTCCGAAATCTGAGGTAGACAGTGACCTCCCTCATGCTTTAAAGGCTAAGTATGCGAAATTTTATCAAGATCGGAATAAAACTGTAGATTTGTATAAAAAACATACAGACAAACAGACCCACACACCCACAAACATCCTTCTTCTATCTATATATATAAAGAACTTCCATATGTATATTATGGTTCATTGGAATTTTCAATGCTAAAATATTGTATGTAATATATCAAACGACTTGGAATGATGGGCCATTAATGAATATAATGTACAATTAGTGACTGTCGAAATTAGTTCCAAGGAACTTAAAATATGGCATGAAATATGTCAAACAACTTTGAATTAGGTGTCATGAAAGAATATAATGTAAAATTATTGATAGGAGAAAATGGTTTTAAGGAATCTGATAAAGTGGGACTATTATAGTTTATTGGAACTTTCAATGCTAAAATATGGCATGTATTATATCAAATGACTTGGAATGATGTGTCATGGATAAACGTAACGTAAAAGAATGATAGTAGAAATTGGTTTCAAGGAACCTGGTTTGATGGAGTCATAATAATTCTTTGGAATTTTCAATGCCTAAATATGGCATGTAATATATCAAACGACTTGGATTGCAGCTTGATGAATGAATATAATGTAAAAAAATGAAAGTCGAAATTGGTTTCAAAGAATCTGGTTTATTTTAACCATTAAGGTTGACTGCAACTCTCAATGCGAAAATATAGCATGTGATATATCAAACGACCTAAAATGATGTGTCATGAATGAATATAACGTAAAATAATGTTAGTCAAAATTGGTTCCAAGGAACCTGTTTTGTTTGAACTATTATTGATCCTTTGAACTTTTAATGCTAAAATACGTCATGTAATATATAAAACGACTTGAAAAGATATGTCATAATTCGTGTAATGTCATAAATGAATATAACGTAATATTAATGTTATTCCAAATTGGATTCAAGGAACTTTGTTTGTATGGAACCATTATAAATCATTGGCACTTTTAATGCTAATAAATGGCACGTAATATGTCTTATGATTTGGAATGATGTATTATGATTGAATATAACCTAAAATTAATGATTATCAAAACTGGTTCGACGGAACATACTTTAATGGAACCATTATGGTTCATCAGAACTCTCAATGCTAAGATATAGAATATAATATATCACACGACAAGGAATTGTGTGTCGTGAACGAAAAAATTGTAAAATTAATGATTGTTGAAATTGTTCTAAGGAATACTATTAACTGAAACAATTATACTTCATTGGAAATTTTAATGCTAAAATATGGCATGTAATATATCAAACGACTTGGAATGATGTGTCATGAATGAATGTATCGTAAAATTATTGATAGTCAAAAAAGGTTTCAAGGAACCTGGTTTAGTAGAAATATTATGGTTCGTTAGAACTTTCAAATCTAAAATACGTCATGTAATATATCAAACGACATAGAATGATGTGTCAGAAACGAATATAACGTGAAATAATTATTATAAATTAGTTCCAAGGAACCTAGTTTACTCAAACGATTGTAGTTCTTTGGAACTTTCAATGCTGAAATATAGCATGTTATATATTAAATGACTTGGAATGATGTATCATGAATGAATATAATGTAAATTTTTTGATTAATAAAATGTGGTTTCAAGGAACTTGGTGTTTTATTACCATAGTAGTTGAGTGGAACGTTCAGTGCAACAATATATCGTAATTTTTTCAGGAATCTGACTAGATGGAACCATTATATTTCATTGGAACTTTCAATGCTAATTTATAGCATGTAATGTATCAAACGACTTGGAATGATGTGTCATGATTGCATATAACGTGTAATTAATGTTAGTCAAAATTGGTTTCAAGGAACCTAGTTTGTGTGGAACCGATATAGTTCGTTGGAAATTTCAAATCTAAAGTACGTCATGTTATATATCAAACGACATGGAATGATGTATCATAAACGCATGTAACGTGAAATAATTGATTGTAGAAATTAATTCCAAGGAACCTAGTTTAATAGAACCATTGTAGTTCATTGGAACTTTCAATGCTATAATATGGCATGTAATATATCAAGCGACTTGGAGAGATGTGTCATAGATAAATGTAACGTAAAATAATGATAGTAAAAATTGGTTTCAAGGAACGTGGTTTAATGGAATCATAATAGTTCTTTGGGACTTTCAAAGCTAAAATATGGCATGTATTATATCAAGGGACTTGGAAAAATGGTTCATGAATGAATATAATGTCAAATTAGTGACTGACGAAATTAGTCTTAAGAAACCTAGTTTAATGAAACCATTATAGTTCTTTGGAACCTTCAATGCATAGATATAGTATATAATTTATCAAACGACTTGGAATGATATGCCATGAATAAATATAATGTAAAATTAAGGATAGACGAAAATGGTATCAAAGAATCTGTTAAAGTAGAACCATTATAGTTCATTGTCACTTCTAATGCTAATATATGGCACGTAATATGTCATGCGATTTGGAATTATGTATCATGATTGAATATACCCTAAAATTAATGATTGTCAAAACTGGTTCGACAAAACATACTTTAATGGAACCATTATGGTTCATGAGGACTCTCAATGCTAAGATATAGAATATAATATGTCAAATGACATGGAATGGTGTGTAGTGAACGAAAAAATTGTAAAATTAATGATTGTTGAAATTGTTCTAAGGAATCTTATTAGGTGAAACCATTATAGTTCATTGTAGCTTTCAATGCTAACGAATGGCATGTAATATATCATATGATTTAGTATGATGTGTCATGAAAGAATATAACGTTAAATAAATGATTGTCGAAACTGGTTTTAAGGAATATAGTTTGTGTGGAACCATTATGGTTTATTGGAACTTTCAATGCTAAAATATGGCATGTAACATAACAAACGACTTAGAATGATGTGTCATGGCTATACGTAACGTAAAATAATTATAGTAAAATTGGTTTCAAGGAACCTGGTTTGATATAGTCATAATAGTTCTTTGGAACATTCAATGCTTAAATATGGCATGTAATATATCAAACGTCTTGGAAAGATGGGTCATGAATGAATATAGTGTAAAATTAGTGACTGTCGAAATTAGTCCTAAAGAATCTCATTTAATGAAACCATTATAGTTCTTTGGAACTTTCAATGCTAAAATATAGCATGTAATATATCAAACGACTTGGAATTATGGGCCATGAATGAGTATATTGTAAAAGTAGTGACTGTCGAAATTAATCTTATGGAACAAAGTTTAATAAAACCATCATAGTTCATTGGAAACTTCAATGCTAAGACATAGCATGTATTATACCAAACGACTTGGAATTATGTGTCATGAATGAATATAATGTAAAATTAATAATAGGAGAAAATGATTTCAAAATATCTGATTAAGTGGTACCATTATAGTTCATTGCAACTTTCAATGCTAAAATATGGCATGTTATATATCAAACAACTTGGACTTATGTGTCATGAATGAATATAACGTCAAATTAGTAATGAAATGCAGATTCCGAAATTTTTTTACAAAATATAGACCCCTCAAAAAAAGAACAATTGAGATGTGAACTAATTAACTTTTTTCTAAAATATAAAAAAATTAAAAAACCAAAAATTATGGAAGCTTTAAATAAAATTAAAAAATATATAGAAAATGAAGAACTTTATATCACTAATATTGATAAAGGCTACAAAATCTGTATAATGGATAAATCTATATATACTGAAAAAATAGAAAAATTTATTAAAGACTCTAATATTTTTCAACAACAAAACAAAGATAACTCAGAAATTATTTCAAAAAAAGTTATAAAAATTTTACAAGATCTAAGAAAGAACAAATTACTTAATGACGAAGATTATAAAAATATTACCCAACCATCTTACAACAAAATATCTTCTATGGACTTACAAAAATACACAAATCTGATGTTCCAATAAGAACAATAACATCTTCCTGAAACTCAGCTACTTATGGTCTTTCTAAATTTTTACTAAATAAATTATCTCTTATTTTTGATTTTCAACACACAATAAAAAATTCATTGGAAATTAAAAATGAATTAGAAAAATTAACAATTGATAAAAATTGGAAAATTTATACTCTAGACATAAAATCAATGTATGACTTTGTCCCGATTAAAGAAATTAATAAAATTATTAAAGAAAAATTATATAGCATTAATTATAAAGTCAAGGATATAAATTTGTTATTATCAGCTCTCCAACTAGTCTTATCTGAAAACCAAATGAAATTTAACAATAACTTATATTCACAAATAAAAGGTTCACCAATGGGAAGTTGTCTATCTGGATTTTTAGCTAAAATTTATATGGATGTCATTGAAAAATTACTATTACAATCTAACTTAAACAAAAAAATAATTTTATGGAAACGCTACATGGATGATATCTTCATAATAATAAAAAACAACGAAATAGACGCAATTATAGAATATCTAGAAAAAGTTTCTGATTTCAAGTTTACTAAAAACACCATGAAAAATAATAAAATACAATATCTAGATATAGAAATTGAAATTAATAATAACTCAAATTTTTCTTTTGATATTTATATTAAACCCACAAGAGGAAATATCATGATTAACTTTAAATCATTTCAACCTATACATTATAAAATTAATGTAAGTAATAATTTTTTACAAAGAATTCATAGAGTCTGCTCCACGAAAAATATCACACATCAATTACTAAAATTAAGAAAAATGCTAATTAAAAATAACTACCCTATTAATTTTATTGAAAAAATTTTTTGGAATTTTTACTGGAAAAAACTGCATAAAACAGAAAAATAACCAAATCATTAATTTAAATCAAAATTATAACTATATAACATTTAATTATCACCCAAAATTAAATAAATCTCTTAGAAAAATAATAAAAAGAGAATAAAAAATTAATATAAAAATTGCTTTCAAAAATAAAAAAACAATAGAAAACTTTTTACTAAACAGAAAATTAGAACAAAATAATAATAAACATATAAAAAATAATGTTATCTATAAAATTCCTTGTAAAAAATGCAATGATCATTATATCGGACAAACAAAAAGAATTATGAAAAAAAAGAATTGATGAACACAAAAATGATATAAAAAAATGTAATGAAAATAATCAATTATATCTACATAAGAAAAACAAAAATCATGAAATTGATTGGGAAAATACAAAAATTTAGGTACTGATGAACATTGGCAAAAAAGATTAATTAAAGAAAGCTACTATATAACCAAATCAAAAAATTGTATAGCCCATCAATCATATAAATTAGATAAAAAATGGGAAATATTGTAATAAAAATTTTAACTTTATAATAAATCTTTTTAATTAAAACTTTATAATAATTCTTTTTAAATTACTATATTTTCACTTGTTAATTAAAAAAATTTTTGTTTAATTATATTCCTTTTTTATATTTTGTAAATATAATCATAATCAGTTTAATATAAAAATATGTAAATATACCTTAATCAATTATAAATAACAATGTACAAATATTCTCTGATTGTAACAATTTGAAATGATCAACTAATGATGTAAACAATCAACTGATGAAATAATACCTCTCAACAATGTATTTAAACTTACATTCTTATCTTTTACTGAGAGAAGATTTTCAGTTATAACTTTCAAAAAGATTTTTTATACCTGAGGAAGGTCTTTGAAAATGAAATGACCGAAAGGCCTCGTATCGTTTATTCCCTTTGTGATGTCCTTTTTACTATTCTCTTCTTAACTATTATACATCACTTATTTTCCTTCTTTACTATTTATTTTGAAAGTATGTATTTTATTAGAAGATTTTTTGTAATTTACCCTCAATGGAAAATTTGGGGAAGAAAAATCGAAAAACTTTTCAAGAAGATAGCATATACAAAAGACCATATAACCTTCTTACAAGAATGTATCTTTAAAAAAAGAATACCAAAATTTGCGAAAATCAAATTTACTATCTACATTCCTGGAATTAATAATTTGATTAAAAATACAGAAGTAAACATTTTGAAGAATTCAAAGAAACTTGCAATAAAAAAACTGGACTATCGACAAATGCAAAAAACTAGATACATCAAAAAGCTTGCCACAAAGATTTCTTCAAATTTCCTCTGGAACTTTCTCCTGGACCTTCAAAATAAAGACTTTTTTACAAAAAAAAACATCAAGAAATTCAATTTAAGAAGGTAGGACTATTAGCAGCACATGAAAGACCTAAGAAAGAATTCCCTGACATTATCAATCTAAGTATTAAAATTCTGTATAAAAAATAATATAAACCCAGCAGATTACATTGCAGATTCCGAAATTTTTTTTACAAAATATGGACCCCTCAAAAAAAGAACAATTGAGATGTGAACTAATTACCTCTTTTCTAAAATATAAAAAAATTAAAAAACCAAAAATTATGGAAACATTAAATAAAATTAAAAAATATATAGAAAATGAAGAACTTTATATCACTAATATTGATAAAGGCAACAAAATCTGTATAATGGATAAATCTATATATACTGAAAAAGTAGAAAAATTTATTAAAGACTCTAATATTTTTCAACAACAAAACAAAGATAACTCAGAAATTATTTCAAAAGAAGTTATAAAAATTTTACAAGATCTAAGAAAGAACAAATTACTTAATGACGAAGATTATAAAAAATATTACCCAACCATCTCACAACCAAATATCTTCTATGGACTTCCAAAAATACACAAACCTGATGTTCCAAAAAGACCAATAACATCTTCCCGAAACTCAGCTACTTATGGTCTTTCTAAATTTTTACTAAATAAATTATCTCCTATTTTTGATTTCCAACACACAATAAAAAATTATCTCCTATTTTTGATTTCCAACACACAATAGAAATTAAAAATGAATTAGAAAAATTAACAATTGATAAAAATTGGAAAATTTATACTCTAGACATAAAATCAATGTATGACTTTGTCCCAATTAAAGAAATTAAAAAAATTATTAAAGAAAAATTATATAGCATGAATTATAAAGTCAAGGATAAAAATTTGTTATTATCAGCTCTTCAACTAGTCTTATCTGAAAACCAAATGAAATTTAACAATAACTTATATTCACAAATAAAAGGTTTACCAATGGGAAGTTGTCTATCTGGATTTTTAGCTAATAAGAAAAAACAACGAAATAGACCCAATTATAGAATATCTAGAAAAAGCTTCTGATTTCAAGTTTACTAAAAACACCATGGAAAATAATAAAATACAATATCTAGATTTAGAAATTGAAATTATTAATAACTCAAATTTTTCTTTTGATATTTATATTAAACCCACAAGAGGAAATATCATGATTAACTTTAAATCATTTCAACCTATACATTATAAAAT
>JAHWFO010037397.1:273080-289107 GCA_023313115.1 Rhysida immarginata
GCCTTAGCCTCTGTAATAGTAAGTTTGTAATTTAGAAAACCTATTTCCATGTTCAACCTTTTCTGTTTGACCATTGGTAATATATTTTTGAGGCTGGGATCTTTACTGTTTTTGAATTTTATACCTTCGATAAATTTACGGAACACATTATTTCTTTTGCACGAATTTAGGAACCAAATGTCCAATTTTAGTGAGCTAATTCTAAATTTTAACCTAAAAAACGCGTTTTGTTCACTATTACCTGAAAAAACCTGAGTGGCCATGACTAAAACAAAATAAGTAAATATGTGGATCGTACTAATGAACAGATTAAAAGCACAACACTCTTTAACCACAACTAAAGATGACGTTAAACAAGAAATAATACCAAATCAAAAAATTATATAGCCCATTAATCATATAAATTAGATAAAAAATGGGAAATATTGTAATAAAAATTTTAACTTTTTAATAAATCTTTTTAAATTACAACTTTATAATAATTCTTTTTAAATTACTATATTTTCACTTGTTAATTAAAAAAATTTTTGTTTAATTATATTCCTTTTTTATATTTTGTAAATATAATCATAATCAGTTTAATATAAAAATATGTAAATATACCTTAATCAATTATAAATAACAATGAACAAATATTCTCTGATTGTAACAATTTGAAATGATCAACTAATGATGTAAACAATCAACTGATGAAATAATACCTCTCAACAATGTATTTAAACTTATATTCTTATCTTTTACTGAGAGAAGATTTTCAGTTATAACTTTCAAAAAGACTTTCTATACCTGAGGAAGGTCTTTGAAAATAAAATGACCGAAAGGCCTCGTATCGTTTATTCCCTTAGTGATGTCCTTTTTACTATTCTCTTCTTAACGTCAAATTATTGTTATTCCAAATTGGTTTCAAGAAACCTGGTTTGTGTGGAATAATTTTGGTTAATTGGAACTTTTAATGCTAAAATATGGCATGTAGTATATCAATTGCTTGGACTTGTGTGCTAAGAATGAATATAATGTGAAATTAATGATTGTCGAAACTGGTTTCAAGGAACCTAGTTTGTGTGGAACCCATATGGTTCTTTGGAACTCTCAATTCTAAAAATATCGCATGTAATATATCAGACAATTTAGAATGGTGTATCATGAATGAATATAATGAAAAATTATTGATAGACGAAAATGGTTTCAAGGAATCTGATAAAGTGGAACCATTAGAATTCATTGAAACTTTCAATGCTAATTTATAGCAGGTAATATATCAAACGACTTGGAATGCTGCTTCATGAATGAATATAATGTGAAATAATGAAAATCGAAATTGGTTTCAAGGAATCTAGTTTGATTCAACTATTATGGTTGACTGCAACTTTCATATTCTTAAATATATCATGTGTTATATCAAACGACTTATAATGATGTGTCATGAATGAATATAACGTAAAATTAATGTTAGTCAAAATTGGTTCTAAGGAACTTGGTTTGTTTGAACTATTATTATTCCTTTGAACTTTCAATGCTAAAATACGTCAAGTAATATATCAAACGACTTGAAGTGATGTGTCATAATTCGTGTAATGTCATGATTGAATATAACCTAAAATTAATGATTGTCAAAGCTGGTTCGATGGAAAATACTTTAATGGAACCATTACGATCCATCTGAACTCTCAATGCTAAGATATAGAATATAATATATCAAACGACATGGAATGGTGTGTCGTGAACGAAAAAATTGTAAAATTAATGATTGTTGAAATTGGGTCCAAGGAATCTTATTAAGTGAAAGCATTATGGTTCATTGGAACTTTCAATGCTAAAATATGGCATGTTATATATAAAAACAACTTGGAATGATGTGTCATGAATAAATATAACGTTAAATAATTGATTGTAGAATTTAGTTCCAAGGAATCTGATTTACTGTAACCATTATAGCTCATTTTAACTTTTAATGCTAAAATATGGCATGTAATATACAAAACGACTTGGAATGATGTGTCATGAATGAATATAACGTGAAATTATTGACAGCAGAATTTGGTTCAAAAGAATCCGATTTAGTGGAACCATTATAGTTGATTAGAACTTTCAGTGCTAAATATAGCATGTGATATAACAAACGACTTAAAATGATGTATCATGAAGGTATATAACGTAAACTTATTGTTATTCCAAATAAGTTTCAAGAAACCTAGTTTGTGTGGACCATTTTGGTTCATTGGAACTAAAATATGGCATGTAATATTTTAATGCTAAAATGTGGCATGTAATATATCAATCGCCTTGGTCTTGTGTGCTAGAAATAAATATAATGTAAAATTAATAATTGTCGAAATTGTTTCCAAGGAATCTGATTAGGTGGAACCATTAAAGTTGATTAGAACTTTTAATGCTAAAATAATGTAAAATAATTGATTGTCGAAACTGGTTTCAAGGAACCTAGTTTGTGTGGAACCCATATGGTTCTTTGGAACTCTCAATTCTAATATATGGCATGTAATATATCAAACGATTTAGAATGATGTGTTATGAATGAATATAAAGTTTAATAATGTTAGTCAAAATTGGTTCCAAGTAACCTGGTTGTTTGAACTATTATTGATTTTTTGAACTTTCAATGCTAAAATACCTCATGTAATATATAAATCGACTTGAAATGCTAATATATGCCATGTAATGATGTATCATGATTGAATATAACCTAAAATTAAAGAAATTTGAAGTTCACGACACACCATTCGTTCACGACACATCATTCCATGTCAAAACTGAACCATTATGGTTCATCAGAACTCTCAATGCTAAGTTATAGAATATAATATATGAAACGACATAGAATGGTGTGTCGTGAACGAAAGAATTGTAAAATAATGATTGTTGAAATTGGTTCCAAGGAATCTTATTAGGTGGAACCATTATAGTTCATTAGAACTTTTAATGCTAAATTATGGCATGTAATATATCATATGATTTAGAATGATGTGTCATGAATAAAAATAACGTTAAATAAAAAATTGTCGAAACCGGTTTCAAAAAACATAGTTTATGTCGAACCATTATGGTTCATTGGAACTTTGAATGCTAAAATATTGTATGTAATATATCAAACGACTTGGAATGATAAGCCATTAATGAATATAATGTAAAATTAGTGACTGTCGAAATTAGTTCCAAGGAACGTAAAATATAGCATGAAATATGTCAAACGACTTTGATTTAGGTGTCCTGAAAGAATATAATGTAAAATTATTGATAGATGAAAATGGTTTTAAAGAATCTGATTAAGTGGGACTATTATAGTTTATTGGATCTTTCAATGCTAAAATAAAGCATGTAATATATCAAACGACTTCGAATGATGTGTCATGGATAAATTTAACGTAAAATAATGATAGAAAAATTGGTTTCAAGGAACCTGGTTTAATGGAATCATAATAGTTTTTTGGAACATTCAGTGCTAAAATATGGCATGTAATATATCAAACGACTTGGAAAGATGGGTCATGAATAAATGTAATGTACAATTAGTGACTGTTGAAATTAGTCCTAAAGAACCTCTTTTAATAAAACCATTATAGTATTTTGGAGCTTTCAATGCAAAAATATGGGATGTAATATATCAAACGACTTGGAATTATGGGTCATGAATGAGTATAATGTAAAATTAGTGACTGTCGAAATTAGTCTTAAGGAACCTAGTTTAATAAAACCATCATAGTTCATTGGAAACCTGAATGCTAAGATATAGCATGGAATATATCAAAAGACTTGGAATGATGTGTCATGAATGAATATAATGTAAAATTAATGATAAACGAAAATTTTTTCAAAATATCTTATTAATTGGTACCATTATAGTTCATTGGAAATTTCACCGATAAAAGATAGCATGTGATATAACGACTTAAAATGATGTGTCATGAATGAATATAACGTAATATTAATGTTATTCCAAATTGGATTCAAGGAACCCCGTTTGTGTGGAACCATTATTAATCATCGGCACTTTTAATGCTAATATATTGCATGTAATATTTCAAACGACTTGGAAAGATGGGTCATGAATGAATATAATGTAAAATTAGTAAAATTCGAAATTAGTCCTAAAGAACCTTGTTTAATGAAAAAATTATAGTTCTTTGGAACTTTCAATGCAAAAATATGGCATGTATTATATCAAACGACTTGGAATGATGTGTCATGAATGAATATAATGTAAGATTATTGAGACGAAAATGGTTTCAAAATATATAATTAAGTGGTACCATTATAGTTCATTAGAACTCTCAATGCTAAAATTTGGCATGTAATATATCAAACGACTTGGAATTTTGTGTCATGAATGAATATTATATAAAATTATCGATTGTCGAAATTGGTTCCAAGGAATCTCATTAAGTGGAAACATAATAGTTTATTGGAAATTTCAATGCTAAAATATGGCATGTAATATATCAATCGACTTGGACTTGTGTGCTAAGATTGAATATAATGTAAAATTAATGATTGTCGAAATTGTTTCAAAGGAATCTGATTCAGTGGAAGCATTATAATTCATTGGTACTTTCAATGCTAAAATATGGCATGTAATATATCGTACGAATTGGAATGATGTGTCATGGAAGAAATAACGTAAAATTATTGGTTATCGAAACTGGTTTCAAAGAACCTAGTTTGTGTGGAAACCATATGGTTCTTTGGAACTCTCAATGCTAAAATATGTCATGTAGTATATCGCACGACTTGGAAAGATGCGCTATTAAGGAATATAACGTGAAATAATTGATTGCAGAAATTAGTTCCAAGGAACCTAGTTTATTGGAACCATTGTAGTTCATTGGCACTTTCATTGGTAAAATATCGCATGTAATAAATCAAAAGACTTGGAATGATGTGTCATGAATGAATGTCACGTAAAATAATGATAGTAAAATATTGTATTCAAGGAACTTGGTTTGATAGAATCATGATAATTCTTTGGAACTTTCAATGCTAGAATATTGCATGTAATATGTCAAACGACTAGGAATGATGTGTTATGAAGGAATATAATGTAAATTTTATCATAGTCCAAAATAGTTTTAAGGAATCTGGTTTTGCATAACCATCCTGATTCATTGGAAAATTCAAATTTTAAGAAATGGCGTGTAATATATCAACAGTCTTGAATTTGTTTGTCAGGAATGAATATAATGTAAAATTAATGATAGAAAAAATGGTTGCAAGGAATCTGATTAAATGGAACCGTTATATTTCATTGGAACTTTCAATGCTAATATATGGCATGTGTTATAACAAACGACGTAAAATGATGTGTACTGAATGAATGTAACGTAAAATAAGTGTTAGGCCAAATTGGTTTCAAGGAAACTGGTTTGTGTGCAATATGTAATATGTCAAACGACTTGGAATGATGTGCCATTAACGAATATAGCGGGAAAAAAATGATTATAGAATTTAGTTCAAAAAATTCTGATTTACTGGAACTATTATAGTTCTTTGGAACTTTCAATGCTAAAATATAGCGTGTAATATTTCAAACGACTTGAAAAGATGGTTCGCGAATGAATATAACGTATACTCATTGATTATTAAAATTGGTTTAAAGGAGTCCAGCTTTATGGACCATTATAGTTCATTCGAAGTTTCAATGCTAAAATATGGCATGTAATATATCAAACGACTTGGAATGACTTGTCATGAATGAATATAACGTGAAATTTATGATAGTAGAATTTGGCTCCAAGGAATCTGATTTAGTGGAACCATTATGGTTGATTAGAACTTTCAATGGTAAAGTATGGCATGTGTTATAACAAACGACTTAAAATGATGTGTCCTGAATGAATGTAACGTAAAATTAGTGTTAGGCCAAATTGGTTTCAAGGAACCTGGTTTGTGTGCAACCATTTTGGTTCATTGGAACTTTCAATGCTAAAATATCGCACGTAATATATTATACGATTTTTAATGATGTGCCGTGATTTAATGTAACGTAAAATTAATGATCCATAAAAATTGGTTTCAATGAACCATGCTTAGTGGACCATTATGGTTCATTGGAATTTTCAATGCTAAAATACGTCATGTAATATATCAAACGACTTGGAATTATTAGTCATCAAAGAATATAATATAAAATTATTGATAGACGAAAATGGTTTCAAGGAATCTGAATAAGTGGGACCATTATTGTTCATTGGAACTTTCAATGCTAAAATATGGCGTGTAATATATCAAACGACTTGGAATGATGTGTCATGAAAGAAAATACAGTAAAATTAATGACTGTCAAAACTGGTTTCAAGGAACCTAGTTTGTGTGGAACCTATATGGTTTTTTGGAACTCTCAATGCTAAAATATGGCATGTAATATGTCAAACGATGTCAAAGATTGATCGTGAAGGAATATAATGTATACTTATTGATTATTAAAATTGGTTTCAAGGAGCCCAGTTTTATGGACCATTATAGTTCATTCGAAGCTTCAACGCTAAAATATGGCATGTAATATATCAAACGGCTTGGAATGATGTGTCAATCATGAAAATAACGTAAAATTATCGTTAGTCCAAATTGGTTCCAAGGAACCTAGTTTGTGTGGAACCATTTTCGTTCATTGGAACTTTCAATGCTAAAATATGGCATGTAATACATCATACGATTTGGAATGATGTGTCATGAAAGAAAATACCGTAAAATTAATGATTGTCAAAACTGGTTTCAAGAAACCTAGTTTGTGTGGAACCTATATGGTTTTTTGGAACTCTCAATGCTAAAATATAACATGTAATATGTCAAACGACTTGGAATGATGTGTCATAATCTAGAATGATGATGTCGTACAACATTTATTTATTTATTTATTTATTTATTTATTTATTTATTTATTTATTTATTTATTTATTTATTTTTTATTTATTTATTTTTTATTTATTTATTTATTTATTTATTTATTTATTTTTTGTGAACATAACAGGTTTCCCCATTTACCTTGTTCACTAAATATAGCAATTACAGTTCAAAAGTTTTTACAAATACTTCAAAACTTGCAATTCACAATTGCAATTTCAAAATCAAAAACAAGAGTAATTACATATATGAAGTAACATAAACAATAGTAAATGAATAAAAAGTGAAAATATTAATGAAGGCTATTGACAAACAGGTGGTAAGAAATTATTACAAGAATTACAAATTGATTTTGACTCATACTAAAAATATCAATCGGTAGAGGGTGTATTTTATTGTAAAAAGACAACATTCTAAGTATTAGCGAATTTTTGTGCGAGTACGTATTAAACCTTGGAATAAAGAATAAATTACGAAACCTGTTCGGAGAAATATTAGGAACATAAAAACTTATTTTTTCTCTTATATTGGGATCATCAATTTTATTATGTATTAGTTTGTAGAAAAATACGTCCAAATGACAATTCCTTCTATGTGAAAGAGTATGGATTTGAAATGAGTGAAGCAATGATTCTTAAGAAATAAATGTAGGGAAATATCGAAAAATTCTTTAAAATAAATATCTTAGGAATTTAGCTTGAACAGCATCAACAAGTTTAATATATTTGGTAGTATATTGGCTCCATATAAATCATGCATATTCGAGCATAAATCTTACAAATGCGTTATATAAAATAAGCAACACTCTTAAAATATTTAATTGATGTGAGTTACGAAATCCAAATCCAAGATTTCTATGCGCAATGCTAACAACTTTATTAATATGGTTTGCAAAATGTAAATCGATACTAAAAGTAACAACAAGATCAGTTTTTTTGTTAACGTATTGTAATATTGTTCCATCAATCCTGTAATTAAAAACAATGTTTTTCTTGAGCCTAGATAAGGTCATTACTTCACATTTAGATGTATTAAATGGGAGATTATTTTCCTTACTCTATTTATCTAGGGCATACAAATCATTTTGAAGATTAACATAATCGGAAGTAGATTTATTAGAACTAAAAATTTTAAGATCATCCGCAAATAACAATATTTTAGAACACTGAATAGTAGCCGAAACGTCATTAATGAATAAAAGAAAAAATAACGGGCCTAAGTTTGATCCTTGTGGTACTCCAGAATATACAGGGAATTTATATGATGAACAATTTTTGTACAGTACAAGTTGAGATCTCTGTTGTAAATAAGATGCTATCAAAGATAACATAGATTCAGAAAAACTGTATAAGCATAATTTTGCAATTAATTTATCGTGATCAAATTTATCGAAGGCTTTCTGAAAATTAGTGTATATAACATCAACTTGAAGTCTACTATCCAATTCACTAGAAAAGTAATGAACAAAGTTACATAAATTTGAACTAGAAACATAATGAAATAGGTCACATTACGTATAAATAGAATAGTGTGTCCTGAACGAATATAATATAATATTAATGATTGTCGAAGTTGGCTCCAAGGAATCTTACTAAGTGGAACCCTTATAGTTCATGGAACTTTCAATGCTGAAATATGGCATGTAATATATCATATCATTTAGAATGATGTGCCATAAAAGAATAAAACGTAAAATTAATGATTGTCGAAACAGGTTTCAAAGAACCTGGTTTGTGTAGAACCATTACGGTTCATTGGAACTTTTAATGCTAAAATATAGCATGTAATATATCATACGATTTGAAATGATGTGTCGTGAATGAATATAACATAAAAATAATGATTAATAAAAATTGGATTCTAGGAACCCTGCTCAGTGGACCATTATAGTTCATTGAAAGTTTGAATGCTAAAATACTTCATGTGATATATCAAACGACTTAAAATGATGTGTCATGAATGAATATAACGTAAAATAATGTTAGTCAAAATTGGTATTAATAACCTGGTTTGTGTGGAACTATTATTGTTCATTGGAGCTTTCAATAATAAAATATGGCGTGGAATATATCAAACGACTTGGAATGATGTGTCATGATCGAATATAATGTAAAATTAACGATAGTCGAAATTGCTTTCAAGAAACCAGGTTTTGCAGAACCATAACGGTTCATTGGGACTTTCACTGCCAAGATATGGCATGTAATATATAAAACGACTTAGATAGGTTTGTCAAGAATGAATATAATGTATAATTAAGGATAGACGAAAATGGTTTCAAGGAATCTGGTTTAGGGTAAGTATTATAGTTCATTTGAAGTTTCAATAATAAAATATGTCATGTAATATATCGAATGACATGGAATGTTGTGTCATGAATGAATTTAACGAAGATTTAATGATAGTCAAAATTGGTTTGAAAGAACATGGTTTATTTGAGCTCTTATGGTTCATTAGAATTTTCACTGCTAAAATATGGCATGTAATATATCAACCCACTTGAAATGAAGTGGCATTAATGAATAGTATGTGAAGTAATGATAGTTAAATTTAATTCAAAGGAACCTTATTTAGTGGAACCATAATGGTTCATTGGAACTTTCAGTGATAAAATATACCATGTAATATATGTATATCAAACAAGCAGGAATGATGTTTAATGAATGAACATAATTTTAAATTAATGAATGTCGGAATTAGTTTCAAAGAATCTGATTTAGTAGATCTACTTTAGTTCATTTTATCTTTTAAAGCTAAAATATGGCATGTAATATATCAACTGTATTAAAATGGTGTATCATGAATGAATATAATGTAAAATTAATGATTATTAAAAATTTGTTTTCTAAGGAACCTGGTTTTCTAGTACAATAAATGTTCAGTGGAACCTTCAGTGCTACAATATATCATTTAATATATCAAACGACTTGGTATAGTGCGTCATGAATGAATACAACGTAAAATTAATGTTAGTCAAAATTAGTTTCAAGGAACCTTGTTTGTGTTGAACCATTATAGTTCTTTGGAACTTTCAATGCTAACATATGTCATGTAATATATCAAACGGCTTGGAATGATGTGTCGTGAATGAATGTAATGTAAATTTATTGATAGTCCAAATTAGAACCTTGTTTGTGTTGAACCATTGTAGTTCTTTGGAACTTTCAATGCTAACATATGGCATGTAATATGTCAAACTTTCAATGGTAAGGTATGGCTTGTAATATACTAAACGACTTGGATAGGTTAGTCAAAAAAGAACATAATGTAAAATTAATGATAGAGAAAATGGTTTCAAGAAATCTGATTAAATTGAACCATTATAGTTCATTGGAACTTTCAATGCTAAAATGTGGCATGTAATATATCTAACGACTTGGAATGGTGTGTCATTAATGAATATATTATAAAATTATCGATTGTCGAAATTGGTTCCAAGGAATCTTATTAGGTGGAAACTAATAGTTCATTGGAAATTTCAATGCTAAAATATGGCATGTAATATATCAATCGACTTGGACTTGTGTGCTAAGATTGAATATAGAGTAAAATTAATGATCGTCGAAATTGTTTTAAAGGAATCTGATTCAGTGGAACCATTATAATTCATTAGTATTTTCATAGCTAAAATATGGCATGTAATATATCGTACGATTTGGAATGATGTGTCATGGAAGGATTTAACGTAAAATTAATGGTTATCGAAACTGGTTTCACGAACCTAGTTTATGTGGAAACCATATGGTTCTTTGAAACTCTCAATGTTAAAGTATGGCGTGTATTATGTCTAACGACTTGGAGTGATGTGTCATTAATGAATATAATGTAAAAAAAGTGATGTGTCAAAATTGGTTTCAAGGAACCTAGTTTAGTGAACCATTATGTTTCATTGGAACTTTCAAAGCTAAAATACGTCATGTAGTTTATCAAGCGACTTGGAATGATGCGCCATTATCGAAAATAACGAGAAATAATTGATTGTAGAAATTAGTTCCAAGGAACCTAGTTTAATGGAACCATTGTAGTTCATTGAAACTTTCAATGCTAAAATATGGCATGTAATATATCAAACGACTTCGAATGATGTGTCATGAATGAATGTCACGTAAAATAATGATAGTAAAATTTGGTTTCAAGGAACTTGGTTTGATAGAATCATAATAATTCTTTAGAACTTTCAATGCTAGAATATGGCATGTAATATGTCAAACGACTTGGACTGATGTGTTATGAATGAATATAATGTAAATTTATTGATAGTCCTAAATAGTTTCAAGGAACCTAGTTTTGCATAACCATCCTGATTCATTAGAAATTTATATGGTAAGAAATGGCGTGTAATATATCAAACGACTTGGAATGATGTGTCATGAATGAATATAATGTAAAATTAAGGAAAGACGAAAATGGTTTCAAGGAATCTGATAAAGTGGAACCATTATAGTTCATTGGAACTTTCAATGCTAAAATATAGCGTGTAATATATCAAACGACTTGGAAAGATGGGTCGTGAATGAATATAACGTTTACTTATTGATTATTAAAATTGGTTTCAAGGACCCAGCTTTATGGACCATTATAGTTCATTCGAAGTTTCAATGCTAAAATATAGCATGTAATATATCAAACCACTTGGAATGATGTGTCATGAATAAATATAACGTGAAATTAATGATAGTAGAATTTGGCTCCAAGGATACTGATTTAGTGGAACCATTATTGTTGATTAGAACTTTCAATGGTAAAGTATGGCATGTGTTATAACAAACGACTTAAAATGATGTGTCCTGAGTGAATATAACGTAAAATTATCGTTAGTCTAAATTGGTGTTAAGGAACCTGGTTTGTGTGGAACCATTTTCGTTCATAGGAACTTTCAATGCTAAAATATGGCATGTAATACTTCATACGATTTAGAATGATGTGTCATGAAAGAAAATACCGTAAAATTAATGATTGTCGAAACTGGTTTCAAGGAACCTTGTTTGTGTGGAACCCATATGGTTCTTTGGAACTCTCAATGCTAAAACATGGCATGAAATATGTCAAACGACTTAAAATGATGTGTCATAAATGAATATAAAGTAAATTAATGATAGTAAATATTGTTTTCAAGGAACCTGGTTTAATGAAATCATGATAGTTCTTTGGAAATTTCAATGCTAAATTATGGCATGTAATATGTCAATCCACTTGGAATGATGTGTCATTAACTATTATAATGTGAAATAAATGATTGTAGAAACTAGTTCCAAGGAACCTAGTTTAACGGAATTATTGTATTTTATTGGAACTTTCAATGCTAAATATGGCATGTAATATATCAAACGACTTGGAATGATAGGTCATGAATGAATGTAACGTAAAATAATATAGTCAAAATTGGTTTCAAGGAACCTGCGTTAGTGGAACCATTACGGTTCCTTGGAACTTTCAAAGCTAGAATATGGCATGTAATATGTCAAACGACTTGGAATGATGTGTCATGAATGAATATAACGTAGAAGTATTGATATTCAAAATTGTTTTAAAAGAAACCGGTTCAGTGGAATCATAATGTTTCATTAGAATTTTTAATGCTAAAATATGTCATGTAATATATCAAACGACTCGAAATTGTGTGTCTTGAATGAATATAATGTAAAATTAATGATTGTCGAAATTGGCTCCAAAGAATCTGATTAAGTGGAACCATTATAATTCATTGGAACTTTCATTGCTAAAAAAAGGCATGTAATATATCAAAGGACTTGAAAAATAGTGTGTCATGAATGAATACAATATAAAATAAATGATTGTCGAAATTGGTTCCAAGGAATCTTGTTAGGTAGAACCATTATAGTTCATCGGAACTTTCAATGCTAAAATTTGGCGTCTAATATATAAAACGACTTGTAATAATGGGTCGTGAATGAATATAATGTATAATTAATGATAGACAAAAATGTTTTCAAGGAATCTGTTTTGTTGGACCTTTATTTTTTCTTAGGACTTTTCAATGATAAAATATGTCATTGTATCAGACATTATATAATGTTAAGTCATGAATGAATATAATGTAAAATAATGATAGCTAATATTGGTTTCAAGGAATAATGTTTAGTGGCAACATAATTGTTCATTGGAACTTTCATTGCTAAATTGTGGCATGTATATTTCAAACGACCTGGAATCATGTTTGATGAATGATCATAATGTAAAATTAATGATTGTCGGAATTAGTTATCAAAAATTGGTTTCAAGGAATATGATTTTTAGTACTATAATGGTTCAGTGGAACCTTCACTGCTAAAATATGACATGTAATTTATCAATCGACTTGGAATTGTCTCCTAAGAATGTATATAATGTAAAATTAATGATTATCGAAATTTTTTTCAAGGAATCTAATTAAGTGGAACCAAAATTGTTCATTGGTTCTTTAAATGTTAAAGTAGGGCATGTTATATATCGTAGGATTTGGGTCATGATTGAATATAATGTAAAATAATGATGGTCGAAATTGGTTTCAAGGAAGCTGTTTTTGCAAAACCATAATGGTTCATTGGAACTTTCAATGCTAACATATAGCATGAAATACATAAAAGGACTTAGATAGTTTTGTCAAGAATGAATATAATGTAAAATTAATGATAGACGAAAACGATTTTAAGGAATCTGGTTTAGTTTAACCATTATGGGTCTTTTGAAATTTCAATGCTTGTCATTCTCTGTCTATCATAAACCCACCACATAATCTAATTTTATCAATTGTTCCTCTTCACACCCTCCTATCCATAAATAAGCCTCCCTCCGTTTCTTCATCGACCGTGGTCTCAAGTTACCCCTCAGTCCTCCTTCCCGTGCCACCGAATTCCGAACTACACGCGCCTTCGCCTTAAAAAATGGCTACTCAACTTCTACCTTCTCCCATATTCTCCAACGAACAAAAAATGCCCTCTCCCACCCTAAACTTCCTCACCCATCCCTATCCGAGAAATGGGTGTCCTTGTATTTCATCAGCCCTCAATTTTACCGCTCTTCCGCCTTCCTCTCTTCCCCCGGCCTCCAAGTTTTCTAATGCTCATCGACCTCATGCTTTCGCTCTCTTAATCCACCCATCCAAACACACCGACAAATTCTTCCGTTCCGGAGTTTATAAATTAAACTGTGGATTTTGAGATAAATACTATATAGGCCTATCGACCCGCAATTTCAATAAACGGTTTGTAGAACACATGGACTCCTATAAGAAACAAGATAAGAATTCACACTACCGATCCATCTTGCCCGCACGGGACATGCCCCCAAAGAGCAATGTGAAATCATGACCATCTATGCAAAGACCTATTCAAGACTGCCACCATTGAGATCTATAAAGCTAAAATCTCCTCTCCAGATCACCTCCTCAATTGCCAAACTGTTTTTGATATTTATTCAATTTTAAATTCTTTATCCGATATCTTGTAATTTTTCAAATTTGTATATTTACTTTCCTTTCCATTTTTTATTAATACTTTGGATTACGTTAACTCCGGATGAGTCTTTTTCTGGTCCGCGTTTTCAATTTTGTTTGTGTTATGACATTTTTTCCTTTATATTAAAATTAATTTTCCTGTCAAGGTTTCTTCATAATTTCATTGTTATTGGTTCCTTATCCAACCATTCCCCTTTCAATCTCGCCACTGTACAATTTATATTATTTACTTGTTTCTTCATCCAATCGTGTTCACATTCACCCCTTACTGAACGATTGTAAAATTAATGATAGTCAAAATTGGTTCAAAAGAAGCTGGTTTTGCAAAACCATAATGGTTCATTGGAATTTTCAATGCTAACATATAGCATGTAATATATAAAAGGACTTAGATAGGTTGGTCAAGAAAGAATATAATGTAAGTAAAGTATTACATAGATTAGTTGAAATGTTGCCTTTTATTTTTAACAGATAAGCTTTAGGTGTTACAATGAATGTGGAAATGACATCCTCTTTCGCGATTACAAAAGCGTGTTCGTTTTACCTTTGGTTCTGCAAAGTTTGTAATTTACTTTTTCAATAGAATAGCAACTAAAGTGCATGATAAATGCCATTAAATCAGGGGAATAGTCTTCCAGTTGCTTGAACTGTCCTTCTGGGGGAACTGTACCTCACAAGCATCGGTATCGTGTAGAAATGTAATAATTAATGATAGACGAAAATAGTTTCAAGGAATCTGGTTTTGCAGAACCAAAATGGTTCATTGAAACTTTCAATGGTAAGATATGGCATGTAATATACCAAACGACTTGGAATAATGTGTCATGAATGAATATAAAGAGAAATTATTGATAAGAGAGATTGGTTCCAAGGAATCTGATTTAGTGGAACCATTATAGTTGATTAGAACTTTCAAAGCTAAAATATAGCATGTGATATAACAAAAGACTTACAATGATGTGTCATGAATAAATATAACGTAAAATTAATGATGGTCTAAATTGGTTACATGGAACCTTGTTTGTGTGGAACCAGTTTGGTTCATTGGAACTTTCAATGCTAAAATATGGCATGTAATTTATCAAACGACCTGGACTAATGTGTTATGAACAAATATAATGTAAAATAATGATTGTCGAAATTGCTTCCAAGGATTTTGATTAAGTGGAACCATCATTGTTCATTGGTACTTCCAATGCTAAAATATCGCATGTCATACGACTTGGAATGATGTGTTATAAATGAATTCAACGTGAAATAATGATTAAATAAAATTGGTTTCAAGGAACCCTGTTTGGTGGATCATTATATTCATTGTATCTTTCAATGCATAAATATGGCATGTAATATATAAAACGACATCAGATGATGTGTCATGAATGAATTTAACGTAGAAATAATGATAGTCAAAATTGGTTTGAAGGAATTTGGTTTAGTAGAGCTATTGTGGTTCATTAGAACATTCAATGCTAAAATACATCATGTAATATATCAAATGACTTGGAATGATGTGTCATGAATGAATATAAGTGAAAATAATGATAGTAGAATTTGCTTTTAAGGAATCTGATCTAGCGGAACTATTATAGTTGATGAGAACTTTCAATGTTAAAATATAGTATGTGATAAATCAAACGCCTAAAAATGATGAGTCATGAAAGAATATTACAAAAAATTATTGATAGTCAAAATTGATATGAAGGAACCTGGTTTAGTGGA
>JAHWFO010037397.1:289117-322527 GCA_023313115.1 Rhysida immarginata
AAATTATTGATAGTCAAAATTGATATGAAGGAACCTGGTTTAGTGGAGCTATTATGGTTCATTAGAATTTTCAATGCTAAAATACGTCATGTAGTATATCAAACGACTTGGAATGGTGTGTCATGAATGAATATAACGTGAAATTAATACTAGTAGAGATTGCTTCTAAGGAATCTGATTTAGCGGAATTATTATGTTTGATTAGAACTTTCAATGTTAAAATATGGCACGTCATAAATCAAAAGACTAAAAATGATGTGTCATGAAAGAATATAACGTAAAATTAATGTTAGTCAAAATTGGTATCAAGGAACCTGCTTTGTGTGGAACTATTAATGTTCATTGAAATTTTGAATGCCAAAATATGGCCTGTAATATATGATAGGATATAGAAAGATGTGTCGTGATTGAATATAACGTAAAATTAATGACTGCCGAAACTAGTTCGAAGGAACATGGTTTAATGCATCCATTATGGTTCATCGGAACTTTCAATGCTAAGATATAGCATGTTATGTAGCAAACGATTTGGATTTGTTTGTCAAGAATGAATATAATGTAATATTAATAATTGGCGAAATATTTTCTAAGGAATCTTATTAAGTGGAACCATTATTGTTCATTGGAACTTTCATTGCTAAAATACGTCAAGTAATATTTCAAACGAGTTGGAATGATGTGTCATGAATGAATATAACGTGAAATTATTGATAGTAGAATTTGCTTCCAAGGAATCTGATTTAGCGGAACTATTATGGTTGATTATCACTTTCAATGCTAAAATATGGCATGTGATAAAACAAACGATTAACCCGGCGTCACCCGTGTGAGCGGCGTTTACACCGCACTTTTTGATTTTTTTTATATAGCTCATCATACAGTGGCGCTACTTTTGTGATGACTTCCATATATTCCAAGTACAACTTGTTAGCCAAAGCTAGCGCCTATATTGATCTCATTCATTATATCAAAAGTGAAGAGTAAACCTGTTTTTTCCAGCTTGGTCTTACTCTGCAGTGCAAACACCGGTATGTGAGCAGTCATGCAAGTAAATTTTTGACATAAACATAATTTTTTAAAAATCACTCTATTAGTTTTTAATCTTTAATTTTATTATTTTCTTCTAATTTGTATAAGTGATTATAAATTGCACTATCTTGAATCAATTACGTGTTTGTACCAAAAGATATCACACTCTTTTTGCCACAATACAAACAGAATGAAAAAAGACAAACACCAACTCGTTCAGGGATTTGTTACTCATGTGGCGCACACAAAACACAAAAACAAACGTCACTGGCGGAAAATGCAAAAGGAATGGGTGCAGAAATCATAGTGCTCGGGAAGTTCATTGCAATCCTTCCATGGTGGAACATGAGGAACTTGTGTAGAACACTTGTGTATAGTATGTAATATCTATATTTTCTTTTCAAAATATGGTTATTATAATTTAAATTAATTTCTATAATTTGTGATAATAAAATATTTTTAGAAATGTTAAAATTAAAATTAAATATAAAATTAAAAAATGTTAAACTTAACAAATTAGAATGTAAAAATTTAAAAAAAAGCTACGATTACGTAACTTTATTTTATTTTATCTCACGGAGTACTTTTTTATTATATAAAATCACTTTTAAAAAGTGCGGTGTAAACACCGCAGAAGGGGTAGTGCTGTTATAAAATTTGGCGCGTGTGTCGCCGGGTTAAAAATGTGTCATGAATAAATATAACCTAAAATTTTTGTTAGTCAAAATTAGTATCAAGGAACCTGGTTTGTGTGGAACTATTATTGTGCATTGGAATTTTCAATGCTAAAATATGGCATGTAATATATCATAGGATTTGGAATGATGTGTGATGATTGAATATAACGTAAAATTAATGACTCCCGAAATTGGTTCGAATGTACATAGTTTAAAGTAACCATTATGGAAAGTCCAAAAATGAGTCCAAAAATTACTTAGAATTTTATTTCAAAGAACCTTCTTTGTGTGGAACCATTTTGGTTCATTGGAACTTTAAATGCTAAAATTTGGCATGGAATATATCAAAAGACATAGAATGGTGTGTCATGAATGAATATAATGTGAAATGATGATAGTCGAAATTGCTTTTAAGGAATCTGATCCTGTGGAATCATTATAGTTCATTAGAACATTCAAAGCTAAAATATAGCTTGTAATATATAAAACGACTTGTAATGATGTGTCATAAATGAATACAACGTAAAATTGATGTTATTTAAAGCTACTTTAAGGATCCTGGTTTGTGTGTAACCAATATGGTTAATTGGCACTTTCAATGCTAAAATATGTCATGTTATATATCAAACGACTTGAAATGATGTGTCATGAATGAACATAACGTGAGATTATTGACAGTAGAATTTGGTTTCAAGTAATCTGATTTAGTGGAACCATTATAGTTCATTGGAATTCTCAATGCTAAAATATGTCATGTAATAAATATAAAACGATTTAGAATGATCTGTCATGAATGAATATAACGTAAAATTGAAGATTGTCGAAATTTTTTCTGAAGAACCTAGTTTAATGGAACCATTATGGTTCATTGAACTTTTAATACTGAAATATTGCATGTAATATATCATACGATTTGGAATGATCTGTCACGAACGAATATAACGTGAAATTAAGGATTGTAGAATTTGGTTCCAAGGAATCTGATTTAGTGGAACCATTATAGTTCTTTAGAAAT
Source organism: Rhysida immarginata (assembly GCA_023313115.1). Lineage (NCBI taxonomy): Eukaryota > Metazoa > Arthropoda > Chilopoda > Scolopendromorpha > Scolopendridae > Rhysida > Rhysida immarginata. The sequence goes on from JAHWFO010037397.1 coordinate 291,839, forward strand.
TTCACTGCTAAAATATACCAAGTAATTTAGCAAACGACTAGAATGATGTGTCATGAACGAATATAACGTACAATTAATGACTATTAAAAATTGGCTTCAAAGAACCTGGTTCAGAGGAACCATTATGGAACATTGGAATTTCCTAAGCTAAAACATGGTATGTAATATATCAAATGACTTGTAATGTTGTGTCATGAATAAATACTACGTATAATTAATGTTAGACAAAAGTGATTTCAAAGAACCTGATTTAGTGTAACCAGTATAGTTTATTGAAACTTTCACTGCTAAAACATATCATGTTATATATCAAACGACTTTGAATGGTGTATCATGAATGATTATAATGTAAAGTTAATAATAGTCAAAAATGGTTCCAGGGAATCTGATTAAGTAAAACCATTAAGTTCACTGAAAATTTTACTACTAAAATATAGCATGTAATATATCAAACGCCTTGGAATGAGGTGTCAAGAACGAATGTAACGTAAAGTTTTTGATAATTAAAATTTAGTTACAAGAAACCTGGCTTTTTAGTACCGTAATTGTTGAGTGGAACCGTGAATGCTACAATATAACATGTAATATATCATACGACTTTGAAGGTCTACCATGAAATATTATAATGTAAAATAATGATAGTCAAAAATGGTTTCAAAGATTCTGTTTTACTGGCACTATTATGGTTCTTTTTAACTTCTAATGATAAAATATTTCAAGCAATGTATCAAACGACATAGAATGTTGTGTCATGAACGAATATAACGTGAAATTGATGATAGTAGGGATTAATTCCAAGGAATCTGATTTATTGGAACTAATATAGTTCATTGGAACTTTCAATGCTAAAATATGGCATGTGATAAATATAAAACGATTTCGAATGATCTGTCATGAATGAATATAACGTAAAATTAAAGATTGTAGAATTTGGTTCCAAGGAATCTGATTTAGTGGAATCATCATAGTTTATTGGAAATTTCACTGCTTAAATGTAGCATGTAATATATCAATCGACTTGGAATGATGTGGCATGAATGCATATAACGTAAAATTAATGATTAATAAAAATGGCTTTCAAAAAACTTGGTTTAGTGGAACCATGATAGTTATTTGGAAATTTCAATGCTAAAATAAAGCATGAGATAAATATAAAACGATTAGAAATGACCTGTCATGAATGAATATAACGGAAAATTAAAGATTTTCAAAATTGGTTACTAGGAACTGGTTAAATGAAACTGTTATGGTTTATTGGAAATTTCAATGCTAAAATATGGCATGTAATATATTAAACGACCAGTAGTTATGTGGCATGAATGAATACAATGTAAAATTAATGATTGTCGAAATTGGTTTCAAAAAACCTGGTTTAGTGGAACCTGGTTCATTGGAAATTTCAATTCTAAAATATGTCATGTAATATATCAAACGATTTGAAATTATGTGTGATAAACGAATATTACGTGAAATTATGGATCATTAAAAATCGGTTTCGAGATACCTGGATTTTAGTACCGTAATTGTTCAGTGGAACCTTCAATGCTACATAAATGCATGTAGTATATCAAACGACTTAAAATAATGGGTCATAAATGAATATAACGTAAAAAAAATTGTTGTCGAAATTGGGACTTGGAACTTGGAATGATCTGTCATGAATGAGTATAACGTGAAATTAATGATAGTCAAAAATGGTTCCAGGGAATCTGATTTAGTAGAACCATTAAAGTTCATTGGAACTTTCAAAGTTAAATATGGCTTGAGATAAATATAAAACGATTTAAAATGATCTGTCATAAATAAATATAACCTGAAATTAATAATAGTAGAATTTGGTTCCAAGGAACCTGATTAAGTAGAACCAATATTGTTCTTTTGAACTTTCATTGCTAAAATATTGCTTGTAATATATCAAACGACTTGCAATGATGTGCATGAATGAATACAGCGTAAAATTGATGTTAGTCAAAACTGGTTTTAAGGAACCTTGTTTATTGGAACCATTATGGTTCATTGACACTTTCAACGCTAAAATTTGCATGTGATAAATATTAAACGATTTAAAATTATCTGTCATGAATGAAAATAACGTAAAATTAGAGATTGTCGAAATTGTTTCTGAAGAACCAAGTTTAATGGAACCATTATGGTTCATTGAACTTTCTGTGCTGAAATATTGCATAAAATATATCATACGATTTAAAATGATGTGTCATGAACAAATTTAACGTGAAATTAATGATTGTAGAATTTGGTTCCAAGGAATCTGATTTAGTGGAAACATTATAGTTCTTTGGAAATTTCACTGCTAAAATAAAGCATGTGATATATTCAACGCCTTGCAATGATGTGTAATGAATGAATACAACGTAAATTCGGTGTTACTTAAAACTGGTTTTAATGAGCCTGCTTTGTGTGTAACCATAATGGTACACAGGAACTTCCAATGTTAAATATGGCATGTAGTATATTAAACGACTTGGAATGATCTGTCATGAATGAATATAATGTAAAATAGATGGTTATCGAAATTGGTTCCAAAGATCTCAGTTTAACGGAAACATTATGGTTCCTTGAAACTTTCAATGCTAAAATATATCATGTAATATATCAATCGACTTTGAATGATGTGTCATGAACGAATGTAACGTAAAATTAGTGATTATTAAAATTTGCTAACAAGAAACCTGGTTTTTTAGTAAAGTAATTGGTCAGTGGAACCGTGAATGCTACAATATAACTTGTAATATATCGAACGACTTTGAATGGTCTACCATGAATAATTATAATGTAAAAAAATTATAGTCAAAAATGGTTTCAAGGATTCTGTTTTAGTGGCACTATTATGATTCATTAGAACTTCCAATGATAAAATATTACATATAATGTATCAAACGACATGGAATGATGTGTCATGAATGAATATAGCGTGAAATTATTAACAGTAGAATTTGGATTCAAGGAATCTGATTTAGTGGAACCATTATAGTTCATTGGAAATTTCACTGCTAAAATATAGCATGTAATATATCAAACGACTTGGAATGTTGTGGCATGAATGAATAAAACGTGAAATTAATGAGAGGAGAATTTGGCCCCAAGAAATCTGATTTAGTGGAACCTTTATGGTTCATTGGAACTTTCTGTGCTAAAATATTGCATGTACTATATCAAACAATCAGGATGATGTCTCATGAATGAATATAACGTAGAATTAATGATTATTAAAAACTGGTTTTAAGAAACCTGGTTTGTGTGGAACCATTATGGTTCATTGGAACTTTCTATGCTAAAATATAGCATGTAATATATCAAACGATTAGAATGATGTGTCATGAACGAATATAATGTAAATCTCATGATTATTAAAATTGGTTTCAAGGAACCAAGTTTATTGGAAGGATTATGTTTCATTGGAAACATGGATATGTTGTTTATATATTTTCTCAATGAGAAAACATGGCATGTAATATATCAAACGACCTGGAATGATGTGCTTGAATTAACATAACGTGAAATTATAGACAGTAGAATTTGTTTCCAAGAAATCTGATATAATAGAACCAATATAGTTCATTTGAACTTTCAATGCTAAAAACTGGCATGTGATAAATATAAACCGAGTCATGAACGAATATAACGTGAAATTAATGATTGTAGAATTTGGTTCCAAGGAATCTGATTTAGTGGAACCATTAGAGTTTTTTGGAAATTTCACTGCTAAATTATAGCATGTGATATATTCAACGACTTGCAATGATGTGTAATGAATGAATACAACGTAAAATCGATGTTCCTTAAAACTGGTTTTAAGGAAGCTGGTTTGTGTGTAACCGTTATAGTACAGGAACTTCCAATATTAAAGATGGCATGTAATATTTTAAACGACTTGAAATGATCTGTCATGATTGAATATAATGCAAAATAGATGGTTATCGAAATTGGTTCCGAAGAACCTAGTTTAACGGAAACATTATGGTTCATTGAAACTTTCATGGCTAAAATATAGCATGTAAGATATCAAACGACTTGGAATGATGTGTTATAATTAAATACAACATAAAATTAATGGTAGACATAATTGGTTTCAAGGAACCTGGTTTAGTGGAACTTTTATGGTTCATTGGAAATTTCAATTCTAAAATATGTCATGTAATATATCAAACGATTTGAAATTATGTGTGATAAACGAATATTACATGAAATTATGGATCATTAAAAATCGCTTTCAAGATACCTAGATTTTAGTACTGTAATTGTTCAGTGGAAATTTCAATGCTACATAACAGCATGTAGTATATCAAACGACATAAAATAATGCGTCATAAATGAATATAACGTAAAAAAAATTTTTGTCGAAATTGGTTCCAAAGAACCCAGTTTAACGGAACCATTATAGTTCATTGAAACTTTCAATGCTAAAATATAACATGTAATATATCAAACGACTTTGTATGGTCTACCTTGAATAATTATAATGTAAAATAATTATAGTCAAAAATGGTTTCAAGGATTGTGTTTTAGTGGCAATATTATGGTTTATTAGAACTTCCAATGATAAAATATTTCAAATAATGTATCAAACGGCATGGAATGATGTGTCATGAATGAATATAAAGTGAAATTGATGATAGTAGTCTTTGGTTCCAAGGAATCTGTTTTAGTGGAACCCTTATGGTTCATTGGAACTTTCTATGCGAAAATATAGCATGTAGTATATCCAACGATTTGGAATGATGTATCATAAACGAATATAACGTATAGTTAATGATTATTAAAAATTGGTTTCAAGGAACCTGGTTTAGTAGAACCATTATGGTACATTGGAACTTCGAAAGCTAAAATATGGTATGTAATATATATCAAATGACTTGTAATGATGTGTCATGAATAAATACTACGTAAAATTAATGTTAGACAAAAGTGATTTCAAGGAACCTGATTTAGTGTAACCATTATAGCTCATTGAAACTTTCACTGCTAAAATATATCATATTATATATCAAACGACTTTGAATTGTGTATTATGAATGATTATATTGTAAAGTTAATAATAGTCAAAAATGGTTCCAGGGAATTTGATTTAGTAGAACCATTAGAGTTCACTGGAAATTTCACTGCTAAAATATTGCATGTAATATATCAAACGCCTTGGAATGATGTGTCATGAACGAATATAACGTGAAATTGATGATAGTAGGGATTGGTTACAAGGAATCTGATTTATTGAAACTAATATAGTTCATTGGAACTTTCAATGCTAAAATATGGCATGTGAGAAATATAAAACGATTTGGAATGATCTGTCATGAAAGAATATAACGTGAAATTAATAATAGTAGAATTTGGTTCTAAGAAGCATGATTAAGTAGAACCAATATGGTTTCTTGGAACTTTCATTGCTAAAATATAGCTTGTAATATATCAAACGACATGCAATGATGTGCATGAATGAATACAACTTAAAATTGATGTTAGTCAAAACTGGTTTTAAGGAACCTGGTTTGTGTGGAACCATTATGGTTAATTGGAACTTTCTATGCTAAAATATAGCATGGAATTTATCAAACGATTAAAATGATGTGTCATGAATGAATAAAACGTAAAATAATGATTGTAGAAATTGGTTCCTAGGAACCGAGTTTATTGAAACCAATATGGTTTATTGGAACTTTCAAAGCTAAAATACGGCATGTTATATATCAAACGACTTAGAACGACGTGTCCTGAATCAATGTTAGAAAAATTAATGATAGTCAAAATTGGTTCTTGGGAACCTAGTTTACTGGACCCATTATGGATCATTGAAACTTTGAATGCTAAAGTAAGGCTAGTAATATATCAAACGACTTGGAATGATGTGGCAGGAATGAATATAACGTGAAAATAATGATAGAAGAATTTGGTTTTAAAGAACCTAATTTAGTGGAAACATAAGAGTTCATTGGATCTTTCAATGCTAAAATATAGCATGTAATATATGAAACGATGTGGAATGATATTTAATGAATGATTATATTGTAAAATAATTGATTGTCGAAATTGGTTTCAAGGAATCTGATTTAGTGGATCACTATTGTTCATGGGAATTTTCAATGCTAAAAAAATAGCATGTATTATATCAAACGACTAGAATGATGTTTCATGAACGAATATAACGTAAAATCATTGATTATTAAAAATTGCTTTCAAGGAACCTATTTTTGTAGAACCATTATAGTTCATTGGAATTTCAATGCTAAAATATGGCATGTAGTAAATCAAACGATTTGGAATGATCTGTCATGAATGAATACAACGTAAAATTTATGATTGTGGAAATTGGTTCCTCGGAACCTAGTTTAATGAAACCAATATGGTTTATTGAAATTTTCAATCCTAAAATATAGCATGCAGTATATCAAACGATTTGGAATGATGTATCAAGAACGAATATAACGTAAAATTAATGATTATTAAAACTCGGTTTCAAGGAACCTGGTTTAATAGAACCATTATGGTACATTAGAACTTCCAGTGTTGAATATGACATTTAATATATTAAACGACTTGAAATAGCGTATCATGAAGGAAATTACTGTAAAATTAATGTCAGTAGTATTTTTTTCCAAGGAGTCTGATTTTGTGGAACCGTTATAGTTTATTGGAACTTTCAAAGCTAAAATAAGGCATGTAATATATTAAACGACCTGCAATGATGTGTAATGAATGAATACAACGTAAAATATACATCAAGGAACCTGGTTTGTGTGGAACCATTATGGTTGATTGGAACTTTCAATGCTATAAGCTAGAATGTAATATATCAAACGACTTGGAGCAATGTGTCATGAATGAATATGACAAAAATTAATACTTACTTACTTACTTTTCAAACCCGCTTATCCGTTAGGGTCGCGGGGGCAGCAGCCCTATGGAGGATCTCCAGCGATCGCGATCTTCCGCCATCAGGCGCATGTCCTCCCTGGTAATATCCAAGCGACTCGAACCCAGATTCTCCATGTAGTCTAGCCACCTAGTTCTAGGCCGACCCCTTGGTCTCTTACCCACCGGCTTGGAAAATAACAACTGCCTAGGAAGACTAGATTGCAGCATCCGTATCACGTAGCCATACCAGCGCAACTGAGATCTCTCAATGCGGAGAAGTAGCGGCTCAACACCTAAAGATTCCCTTATTGTGCTGCTGTACACTCTATCTAGTAGGGTAACACTTGCCACACGTCTCTGGAATCTCATTTCGGCCGCTTGTACCCGCGATCGCACTCTTTCGGTCATTACCCAAGCCTCATGACCATAGGTGAGAATGGGGACAAAGATAGATTTGAAGACGGAGAGCTTGGCTTTGTTATCCAGCTCTCGTTTCGTTACCACGGATCGCCACAGTTCACGTCTGACACAGCTTGCTGCACCGATCCGAGCATCCAATTCTTTCTCCTGCCGTCCATCACTCGTGAATGCAATCCCGAGATACTTGAACTTCTCCACCTGTCTCAATGAGGCTCCCCTAACATGGAGGCTCCCCTAACGGCACTATTTGAGAATGCTACTGCAGAAAAAGTAGCGGGCATGCATGCTTGAGTCGTCAATGTAGTGAATATAGAGAGCATGAAGTTATAGTGCGTTTCATTGCAACTTGAGTGTGTTAGAACAGTTAGGGGACTGAATAACATGTAGTTGATCCAGGGCGCGTTCGATATGTGCCCACTAAACGCACATAATGACATCACTCAATGCGAACGGTGAATAAAATGTAGTGCATTTTGTGTGTGTCATGAAAAACTAGAAAGAGCACGAAAGTGAGATGTTCACCTCACCCGTGCTATCATGAATAGTAGGCGTACTGCTGGAAATAAAACTCAGCATAACATCTCCACCTGTCTCCATGAGGCTCTCCTAACATAGAGAGCGCACTGAGCAGGCTGTCTTGAAAGAGCCAGAACTTCGGTTTTAGCCACACTGATCTTCATCCCAACTTCTTCACATTTGGCTGCAAACCGGTCTAGTGCATGCTGAAGGTTCGTGCGAGAAGACCCAAGCAGGACAAGGTCGTCCGCAAAGAGCAACCTCTCCACCAGGCAGTCGCCCACACAAACACGCTCATCGCCTCGGCTGCCCCTGTCTATCCAGTCCATAAAGATAATGAACAAGATGGGCGACAGTACGCACCCTTGGCGGAGTCCAACACCCACGGTGAACGGTCTTGACTTAATGCCATTTATCCGGACACACATCTCAGGGCTTTCGTACAGAGACATGATAGCAACCAGTAATTGCCCATCCACTCCATACTCTTGCAACACTTGCCAGAGCTTCTCCCGAGGAACTCTGTCATATGCTTTTTCGAGGTCCACAAAGCAAGCGTAGACCTCTTTTGCATACTCCCAGGATTTCTCAAAAATTTGCCTTAGAGCAAAGATGTGATCCGTCGTGCTTCGGCCAGGTCGGAAACCACACTTCTCCCCCGACAGTTTGGAGTCGACTATTTCCCGACTTCTCTTCTCCAGACACTTAGCGTACACTTTCCCAGGAATGCTGAGCAAAGAGATGCCTCGATAGTTGTTGCAATCTCTCTGATCTCCCTTTTTGAAGATAGGGATCACAATTCCTGTCTGCCATTGCTTAGGGGCCTGTCCAGATATCCAAGCAACTTGACACACTCGAGTCAGCCACAGGAAACCATCCTGATTTAAGGCCTTTAACATCTCGGACCGGATTTCATCATCACCTGCAGCTTTGCCAGTCTTCAGGGACTTAATTGCCCATCTGACTTCCGTTTCAGTGATACTACCGTGACTATTCTCCGCTCCAAGGTGCACCTCGTATGCCTCAGTTGTTGTTGTCACCGGATTAAGAAGAGATGCAAAGTATTCCTTCCACCTATGCAATACGCTCTCCTCCGTTTTCAGAAGCCTCCCATCTGAACTCTTAATAGTTTGTGATGAAAGAGACTTCTTTCCACGGAGGCGGCGCACGGTCTGCCAGAACACCTTGTTTGCCGAACCATAGTCTGCCTCCAATTTCTCCCCGAACTTCTCCCAGGCCTTGGCTTTAGCTGTTGATACTGTCTTTGCTGCTGCTTTTCGCGCCTCAGTGTACCGCACTCGACTCGAAGTTGACTTATTTGCAAGCCATTGCAAATAGGCTTCCTTCTTTGCCTTGACAGCTTCTTGTACTTCACCGTTCCACCATGCAGTTCTTTTCTCACCGCCCTGCGCCACACTCAGCCGCTTACGACCACAGCACAAAGCAGCCGAATTAATCACAGCAGTTTTAAACAACTGCCACTCCTCTTCAACAGTACCACGATCACTGGGTAGTTCTTTGAAACTTAAAGATATGCTATCTGCAAAGGTCTTCCTCACATCTCTATCCTCCAGTGCCTCCCATTTGATGCGCCAAGTTTGTCTGAACCTTTTATTTCGCTTGTTTGGCATGGATTCAGAGAACCGCAAAGTGCAGACAACAAGATGGTGATCAGTTGATAGTTCTGCCCCTCTTCTCACACGAGTATCCAACACCGATCGGAATAAGTCAAAAATTAATGATACTCAAAATTAGTTTCAAGGAACCTTGTTTAGTGGAACTATTATGGTTCACTGGAACTTTCAATTATAAAATATAGCATATGATATAACAAACGACTTAATGATGTGTCATGAATGAATATAACGTGAAAATAATGATAGTAGAATTTGGTTCCAAGGAATCTTATTTAATGGAACTATTATAGGTTATTGGAATTTTCAATGCTAAAATATGGTATGTGATAAATATAAAACGATTTAGAATGTTCTCTCATGAAACATTATGGTTCATTGAAACCCCTCGTATTTTACTTCTATAAATGAAATTGGTCAAAAATATAATATTAATATATCAAATTAAATAGTATACCAGATGACTGCACGTGCTGTAAAGAAATGCTATCATGTACTAACTTGCCAATGCATGCACGATTTAATGCTAAAATATGGCATGTAATATATTAAACGAATTAAAAAGATGTAGCAGGAATGAATATAACGTGAAATTAATATTAGTAGAATTTAGTTCCAATGAACCTGATTTAGTGGAGCCATTATGGTTCCTTGGAAATTTCAATGCTAAAATATAGCATGTAATATATCAAACGAGTTGAAATGATGTGTCATAAATGAATATAATGTGAAAATAATGATTGTAGAATTTGGTTCCAGAGAGTCTGAATTAGTAAAATCATTATAGTTCATTGAACTTCCAATGCTAAAATATTGCATGTGATATGTCAAACGACTTGAAATGATGTGTCATGAATGTATACAACGTAAAATTAATGTTAGATAAAATAGGTTCCAAGGAACCTAGTTTAATGTAACCATTATGGATCTCTGGAACTTTTAATGCTAAAATATAGCATATAATATATTAAACGACTTGAAATGAAGTGTCATAACTGAATAAAAAGTGAAATTAAGGATTGTAGAATTAGGCTCTAAGGAACCTGATTTAGAGGAAGCATTATAGTTCATTATATCTTTCAATGCAAAAATATTGCATGTGATAAATGTGAAACGATTGGAATGATCTGTCATTAATGAATATAACGTGAAATTAATGTTAGTAGAATTTAGTTTCATAGTGAAACCATTATGGTTCATTGGAAATTTCAATGCTAAAATATATAGCATGTAATAAACTAAACGGTGGACTCGGGAAAGATATAAAATGTTAAAAGAGAAAAAATGAGAAAAGGTATTGATAAATGATCATAGAGACGTTTTTTTTTTTTAAAATTTCCTGAGAACACTAAATAAGGTTTTATTTAAAACAGAAAAAAAAAAGATTTTAATGCTTGGGGAACAATTAGCGTCAGAAGAATGTGTAAATTATAAGAAAGACTTTTACCTCTTTCATCTCATCTATGTGTGGAATGATCTCGTGGATCCTTTAGGTCTTGACGTTTTGGGTTATTAATGTTGTTAAAGAATTTTTTGGACTGTTGGTAAAATTATAATTTTTTTTTTCTTAACGCCCGGCGGCGAAAGACTAATGCTATCAGGGAAAGTGAAATCTAAGAGCTTTGAATAAATAATAAAAAAAAGATTCGTCAGATATACGTGTGTTTTCAGTTGCGAAGAAAAAAATGCCAATTGACACATCAGTGGAAACCCTGTAGTTATAATACCTTACTTTGTAGAATGTTTTCTTAATACAATTGTAAATGTCATCAGTGAGAGATATTTACAATAAAGCCCCGGCTTTTTTTTGTCAGACATAGTTGTCTAGCGAGGTTTTGATTTATATCCCAATACGATAAACGGACCGTCTCCTTTTTTTTTGTCCATAAAAGTTAAAATGAGAAGGGAAGTGTTGCGGATAGTTTGTATATGCATGATGTGGACTTGTCTAAACGAAACTTGAAGACTGTTTGCTAATGTTTTGTTGTTTTTTTTCCCTCCCTGTTTAGGAAGAGCTCTGTACGGGGGAGCGTTGCATCATTAAAGAAGAACGAACCTCACGTATTTTTGTCCGTTACACAGCAACCATGTGTCGACTGTTCAGGCCCATCCGTTGCGGGGTGTGCTCAATTGTAATATCGGATACACAACTGTTGGCAACACTTTTAAAACTAGTGATCAGTTGATGTACTCAGGCTTTTCTGTCACCTTTTATGGTCGTCGTAGATGCCACTCATCCTGTTGGTCGATGGCCCGTGATGGCGTTGGAACGCGATTTCCGTCCCTGCTGTCCACTCTTTGAAAACCTTCACTACAGTGGACCGTGAACAGTTCAGAAGCCGCGCCGTTTCGGGGATAGTGCCACACTTGCTGCAATGTGGATGTGCATCACTTTTTGGATGTTACGTTTACCCATTGATGCACCAGCTTTAAAGCTTTCTCAGCCTGTTATGCAAATTTCGCCATTTTTAATCGTTGTTGAGGCGAACCATGCGTGTGCCTTAACCGGGTGCTGGTCATAAATCTTGTATATACCAGTGTATATAAAATTCTCGGTATGTCTCTCAGTCTCTCAGTTCGCTATGCACTTCAAAAAGGCTAGACCAATCTTGATGACATTTTTCCTGGTAATTCCGATGGACCCTAGGAACGTTTTAGATAGGTCATGGTGGAAATATCGCGCTTCATGGATGGCACACTTCACAATTCTTTACCCCCTCCTTAAAACAGTTACTTATGTAGTGCCACACCAGGTAATGTGTTAAGTATATAATGGATGAATGATGAATTGTAAAGGGTGGTCAAAATGAAACCAAAGTGGTTATACTAGAAATCGAAGTGTTTATAGTAGAAACCTGAGCACTGCAACCCTCTGAGTCGATTGTACTATCCCAGTAACGACTGCTACAGGAAACCGTAGCAACCGAGACTGTCGACTTAACGTACCCTCCGAAGCACGGGGCGCGATGGATATTTCCAGGTATTCACCCAACCTTTAATTAACCGCACCCAAGTTTGTTTAACTCCACCATTGCATTAGCAAGGCGAGACAACCACCCTCCAAATATAAAATGCCACACCAGTTAATGTGTTAACAAACTTTCAACCTCCCTTTCCCCCTATAGGGATTGATTTCCAAAAACCCCTTGTTAGTGCTCACTTACATTTTGTAAAGAATCTTTGTGCAAAATTTCAAGTTTTAAAGCCATGTGATTTAGGCTGTGCGCTGATTTCGGCAGCAGAAAGACAGACGGAAGCTTTAGAGAATTAAGTATAAGGGAGGAGATGAAATATATTATTTATTTGACCAAAGGTGGAGCTGGAGTTTCATACAGAGTACGGTCTTAACATGCGTGAAACAAGCAGTTGAGCTAATTAAGCATTATCTTGGCCCTAAGGATATTACTTTGATGTTGACTAAAGAAACGCTTACACACAAGCCATTTTGGAAGATCCAAGAAATCGAATTTAAGACGAATTTAGAACTCCAACTAATATAAAAAAATTTTTTCATTATAAATAAAATCCCTCGTGTTTTTGAGCATTTTTGTAGAAACCGCATCGCTTTATTGTAAATTGTTTAACAATTTCAAGGTTTTAAAAAGTCTACTGAAATGTGGATCACCCTGTAGATTACTAGTTTTGAACTATATAGTTCGAGAACTAGGACAGATTTTATTTATCCTTGAAACCCAAAACCGCTGTTGTGAAATTTAGAAAACCTATCTAATATGTATGCAAAGAATGTCAGTTTTATTAAAAATCAGTGGTGAGGGTATAACAAAGCCAACTAGAAAGACAGGCCGGGCCACTTAAAATCCAACGACCAAAGTAGATCGAGCAACAATGCAATCTTCATTGTTTCCAACAAACGAAAAAAATTAGTTAAGGCATCGTTATCTAACGATAAAAGGGTTTTAGCATCAAAATGTCATGGGTAGTAGCGGCCGTGACTAGAGTAAGTGGAGGGGCACAAATACAAAATTTCAGGTACATAGGCCTTTTCGCACAAAAGATAGCTCTTGTTTTGTAATGGAGCCTCGTTACCCCTGCCAAGGCCTCAGATGATTATATCAGTTTTAGTGCCTAATACTTAAAATTTTAGGCAACACATTATAAATATAAAACACTTCAGTTTTTTTTATATTTGCAGTATATTTAGTACCAACGAAAATACAAAATTTCAGGTTACTAGACCTATCCGTTCAAAAGATTAAAAACGGCCACTGGCTACCCAAGAAGAGTCAATATATTTTTTTGCACTATCCTTTGTATAGGGCCTACGTGTGTAGGAAATTTGAAGCCTCTAGGTCAATCCTGTCAAACCTTATGGCCTCAAAATGTTACGAGCATTAACGGGCGGAAAGCATTACTTCAAATAGTTCTTTAAATTCTGACGTCAGTCAAACTTTGACATCACAAATTGCTAAAACGCAATCAAAACTCCATGGACTTGAAAAGAAGTCAGTTGGCGAAACCACAAAAACACATAATTTTGTCCACCCTATAGGATTCGCTATATTTTTTAGATCGAACGGCTCATTGATGTTGAAAAATTTTAACAATCGGCTGTCAAATTTTAAAAAATTTCAACAAGCTGCTCGTTGAATTCGATAAACTTTAACAATCAGCTCCAATTTTGAAAAAAATTTCAACAAGCGGCTCGTTGACGTCGAAAAATCTTAACAATCAGCTCTCAAATTTTAAAAAATTTCAACAAGCGCCTCACTAATTTTAAAAAATCCCGACAACCGGGTAAGTAATTTCGAAAAACTTAAGCAACCGCAACATCACAAGAGCGGATCTCAACACACACACTGGAGAAACGGAACGAAATAAAGATCAACAACAATAACAGTATCCTCCTGCTGACTAATGCTGCTACTTCTATTTTAAAATTTATACATACACAGTAGTCCTGGCGAGTAAGTAGCCTGGCTTCAGTTCATAAAATAACTCTATCGTACCCTATTGGTAGCTTTCAGTAGGTTTTCACAAGTATTGTTAGGTCTTGATAGGTTTCAGTCAGTATCATCAGCTTCTGGTAGCTTTTGGGAGGTTTGGTAGCTTTCAGTAATAAGCTTTGCTAGGTTTTTGGTAGCTTTTGGACGGGTCTTTGGTAGGTTTAGATCAGTATCTTTAGGTTCTGGTAGGTTTTGGGAAGTTTGGTAGCTTTGATAAGTTTCTGGTAGTTTTTAGGCAGGTCTTGGTAGGTTCAGGAAGTATCGAAGTACAGGTTTGCGAAACTCATACGACTGCCATATTTTTGCGAATATAACCCGCGCACTTGTATAGCCCGTATCACAATTTCGTACGAAGAATGCTGATCCACAAGCATACTCGTGCGGGTTGGTGCGAAGACCCAACTTTTTCCCTCATATCGACTCCACGCGAGGAAGCAAACGGGTAATTTTTAATTTGTACTTTTTACATTAAAGAATGAAATTTGAATACAATAACATTTTATCGGCTCCCTCTAGTGATCAGCGTCGTGATGGCGTGAACGGACGAGTTTCTCACGCTGCGTTTTTGATGCAAAACCTCAAATTTCCGTCCAATTGACTCAACATGAGGAAGCAGATGGATACAATAATAATATCCAGTAGCTCCCTCTAGTGGTCAGCGTCGTGATGACGTGATCGGTCGAGAAAGTTCCAAACTCGACACCAATCACGCAGTTATTGTCAAAAGACGCACCGACGAATCCCCACGGGGTATGCTCGCAAAAATATGGTTTCTTCTTAACATGGCCGTTGTAATTTTTTTTAATAATAATTGGATCCAATACGTCCATCCAGGGCCTGTATGGCCAGAGGCCGACGAGTTGGGTCCCTGGATGGACCTGGATTCACGACTGTTGTATGATGGGCGCAGCAGCCGGGGGGGGGGGGGGGTAAAAATCTGGTATCACGGATGGTCACCCATCCAGTGACGAGCCGTGCCTAGTGCAACTTGACTTCACAGAAGTTGTGTTCAGTGAAAGCCCACCAGGTTACAGCCTCCCTCCAATTAAAATTAATATTTCTCGTTTGTGTTTTGAAAACTATGCATCTGCGTTGTTAAACATTTTCAAACAAAACTGTTGCTGCATGTAGATAAAAAATTTTCATAATAATTTTTTATTGTATGAGGTGAAACAATTATGAAAAACCAGAGAGAGAGAGAGAGAGAGAGAGAGTGAGTGATGGAAGATAACGCCGCTGCTCTACGACGACAAAAACTCACGATGCTCGGCACACTCTTACAATAACAAACGTCTTTACTGCATGCGAATCCGCAGCGTTATATGTGTCCATCTGTAAGCTTCTCTCTCCCGTCTTCGCTTGGAAACCTTTCGTCGATGTCATACTACAAAACAAAACGTCCGTAATCTTTATCCCTTACCAAAGTCTTTTTCTTTTACGAGCGCCGACGACTCCAATAACAACGACGCATGATCAGCAGTTTGAACCCTTTTGGATAAGAAATTTGCAGGTACTGAAAGGTCCAAATCAAATGTTAAACAATAAATGTGTGGTTCTCCGATGACGACGTCAACGAAGAAATCCAACACAGAACAACAACGAAAGAGGGAGAACAGCTCAACGTAAAGAAATACCTAAGATAATAAAAAAGGGCTCTTTGTAGAACGACGCCTTGCGCAACCTAGAAGACAAGACGCGTAGATGAGGGCCTGTTCAAAGAAAATAAGATTAAAACAAATTCACGAGACATTGACAAGAGACGACAACGGTTTAATGCAACGCTCATGTGTGTCGATTCTGCTTTTGACAAAGAGGCGATCGTTTTTGACGACGTTGAGGAGGAAGTCGATGGATTTGATCGACGTGCGGTATTCCTCATCTCGATATAGATCCAGGCTGTAGATCTGACTGTGCGGACTATTGATGTTGTAATTCAAATCTTCGTCTACCTGCAATGACAAACGCCTCAAAGAAACGTCACGAACACGTGAAATAATTAAGAAACGACTGTTGAGGTTCCACGTGGTTGAGAAGGGACAATATAAATTTGTTTGAGTTTTACTTATGCGTTAAGATTGTGGTAGCAGGAGGGCTACGGTAGATCTTCAGTGCTCGCAATTTCGCACCATCAAACACACGTCTTCAATGGTATTACTCAAGTGAACGAACCTATTTGCATTTGCACTGTACAGGAAAGCTGACTGTAGCTGTCGTGACAACAACTACAATGCTTCGCATACGCACCGTAAGCCGGTGCAATGACTTGCGGAGTTTGACAAAGGTCGAATTGATGGGACTATGGTCTCATCAGCATATCGCTGTGCAGATCGCTCGTCATGTTTCTGCGTTGCTCCATGTCGTCGGCAGCGGTTTACGGAAAGAATGCACTCATGCACGACTGTCGAATCGTACCGACGTTTTGAGCAAACATACGGCATCCGTCGATGCATTGAGAGCACCAGAAAACTATCAAGAACGTTGTTGCATCTTGGCCTCGCAACCGAAGTCTCGACTAACGTGCATCGCAAGAAAAGACATGTGTTTGCGATGCAACAAACATTGGACCCCAGACCAATTGGAAAAAGGTGCGTTGCATCGTATCGACGGGCAGGCGTATCCGCCGTGAGGCATCTGAAAACAAACTATCTGAAACCGTTATTTTAGCGTCTACATGACTGTGCAAATTTATCCATTGTTGGAAGAATCTTAGCGAACATCTGGTTCGACACGAGACAGCAGCGAGACAGTCCAGCCAGCAAGACCATCCATGTTCATCAACCGCGCAGCCTTCCTGTTGCTACCTTCTAAGCACTCACCACGTCAATGCACGTAGCCAACAGAACTAAGTTGCACACCTGACTAAAGAACTAGCGAAGCGATTCCAAGACTTACCGGGTTGAGTACCGGTAATCCCGAGGTCAAGTACTTGCACTGGAACTCGAGAAGCTTGGGCTTAATCGTATCTTAATCGATGTGCGTCGAACCATACCCAGAACCTTCCTCGGCAGTGTGATCCTCGTCATCGATCAAGAGATCAGCTTCCCTAATGATCGATGACACGGCCTTGCTACTGACTTTTCTCGCGGGACTGTGAAAGTTAATCTGCACGAGAACGAAACAAAATCTTGTAAACAAACTCATAAACGACAAACGTCGTTGACATACGACGAGAGCCTTACCATTCTTATAAATGACTTTGTCGGCCGTGTGCACGATTTCCATGTTGCAGCTCTTGAGAGGCGACGTGAAATGGTAGTACGTGTTGTTCGGAAGCAAGCGGCAGAGAGGATCGTTGAGCGTCATGCCGTTGCCGTGATAGCCGAGGCCCTCTATGAAGCGCTTTGGAAACGAGACGTGGATGAACTTTGGAAGAGCATAAATGAAAAGAAGGTGTGAAGACATACGAATGAGATCTAAAAAAGAAATTTAAAAGCACGAGCGGCAGTAATAAAGTCATTGGTTCCGCTGGGAAGAGCCGTAGTAAGTATCCTGCTTTTTGACGACTCCAAAGGGGTCATGCGTCTGCACAATGAGGCACCAGCACATTCCACACTGGAGATGATGCGTGTTGCAGTGGTGCTGCGATTAGGAATACTGACCTGTCACAGCGAGTCACTGGTGCCATTGTGAAACGACATCCCTGTGGAACAGATCAAGCTTTCCAAATGACGTCACCATGACAACGCACCAGCATAATCCGCACAAGAGACCATGACTGTTGCGGTGGCGCTGCGATTCGAAATACTTCTTTTGCTTCAGGTCAATTTCGAGGTGGACCACTTCCTTAACATCCAAGCAACGTCTCTCAAGTGATGTCATGGAGCTGTGAGCCATTGTAAGGATCTTGTGCTGTGACGAGCCACAAATTACGAAGCAAGCGTAAACGATAGTGTGTCCTATCACCACGGAACAGATCAAGGTGCACTAACGGTCAGACTTCTGCGTGACAAGGCGCCAGCGCGAGACCATGCACGTTGTGGTGGCGATAGTCAAGGCGGACCAGTTCCTCAACAGCCAAACGGCGTACTGACTTTATGACCATCCCTCGTAAAACGACTACGTTAATGACGAAGGGGACAAGAGGCGTGAGTAAAGAGTAACCTACGTGGTGTGTGAAAAGCCCCGCAGCATCTATTCAGTATGTTGTCAGTCTTGGTGCGTAGGTGGACCACAACGCGACTCTTCAGATACGCTAAGAACAAAAAGCCCATTGGAATCAAATCAGGCAACCATTGAGCCTCCCACTCAACTGGTCCTTTGCGTTCATTCCAAGAGCCGCACCACTACATGATCAGACTCACGCTACTTGGAGGATCGTTCTCCTGTGACCATGATCTTCCTGTGGAATTTTCACGAACCATCTTCCCATGAGCGTTATGGGAGATAAAGCTTGACGTCTCGTTGCGGCGACGTAACTTCGTGGCAAGACTTTCCAGACACCCTGTACATGAACTTTGCACTAGACAGAAACTGTATTCAAGAAACTTACCGTCAGGATTCGAGCATCTTTTCGACTTCAATAGCACTTAGATGACTGTAAGCTTTGACAAACGGATCGATCCCAATTGCGCTTTGACAAAATCCTTCAAATTCGGCATGTTGGGCAAAGCCGAGCGATTCTGTTGCTGCATCTAACCTGTCTGGCGGGGAATTTTCTTCGCCGTAGGCAACTGATGCGTCGGCGAAGTCGTAGAGGTGTGAGTGATTCCCCTGATAGATTCTGTAGATGATTAGATTCGGTTAGACAATTAAAAAATCACGCAGGAGAGACGGGGGTTTGAAAACTGCAGCAGACAAGCAGAAACTCTGTGTAACTACGAGTAATTGATTTGAGCTCTCGTGCTAAGCCAATTAGTTGAAGCGCTTTCTTGAGTTTAGCATCAGCACTTGAAATGCTGCGTTGAGCTTAGAACGAGCAGTTTGAAGTGCAGGTTGCCCGCAGGCTTTGAAGAGGTGACTTGGGGAACAGGTCCCGGATCTGCGTGGCCTGTGAACATCAGAGTGGTTCTGGGATGCAAACGGACTGCGACTGCGTCTGCCAGCTCGTTGCTGGGGACGCCCGGAAATGACCATTCAGGAATCAACTCTTGCTGTTGACACTCTTACCTACAAGAGTCACCCAGCATAGTCCGGGATATTAGATAGGCCTTAGATTCATGAGCCCATCACGACCTGTTAACAGGAGCATGTGGTCTCATGTCTACTGCGTCAAGAACGGACCTCACGTCGAGGACTATACATAGTCTGCACAGTTAAGTGATATCCTCAAACCCCAACAATCCTTTGTGAACACTTTGGGTGTGTCTAAAGAGTCCGGTCAAAGTCCGTCACAAAGCTCATTTTGGAGCCACCAGTGACTGACTCGAAATTTTGACTATGTCCGATTATTCATTTTAAATTTTTTCCTGATTCTGACGGCCGTCGATTCATAGAGTAAGGACTGGTTTTCATAAAGCGACTGGTCGAGATGCGACCAAAATCCAATGCCAGTCGTTATTAGCACGACTGGTGTCCAAAGCAGATTCATAAAGTAACAACTGGTTGCGATGAGCATTTTCATAACGCGACTGGCCCTGCTAAAAGCGACCGAAATCCAATGCCGGTCATACGTAGCACGTCTGGAGTCTAATGCAGATTCATAAAGTGACGGCCGGTCGCGATGGGCGTTTTCATAACGCGACTGGTCGCGCTAATCGCGAACGGAATCCAAACACTGGTCGGACTTTTTAAAAACAACCTTAATCGACAGGCTGTTAGCAACGAGCTTTGACAGTCGAGCGTTTTTAGCTTCAAACCCTAACACTCCTCTGTGAGCACCCCCTTGTATCTCATAGAAAAAAAGACGTAACATCAACTTACTCGGGCTGTCTCCGACCAAAAAATCAAATTTCTTGGCGCCTTTGACCTCCAAGTAGGAAAGTAACGGTTCCTGCTTGTTATCAGCATAGAAGATGAGTTCATCCGTTTTCATTTAAACGAGATGATTCATCGAACGTACTCCCTTTCGACAGGACCCTCAGTCTAAAAACAGGAAACGACATTAATTAATGACATGGGAAAGGCACTCAGCATCGCAGAATTGAATCAAATCCCAGTGAGCTTTTCTTTTTTTTTGCCCGTAAATGGCGTTGAGGTATTCCCAGTCGCACATGCTTACTTAACGCATTCTCATCAATTCACTTCAGAAAAGTGATGCTTAGTCTCTTTTTCGACGAAGAAGGACCTCTACTCATCGACTGGCTAATACAGTTAATACAGAGCAGTGTCGCAACACGTTGCTGAGGCACAAGCAGACCGTCAAAACGAGCTCTCAAACGGGATGGTGCGTTTCCAGGACGATGAGGTTTGAGCTCCAGGACAAAGACCCTTGAGCTCTCTAAAAAAATTTGATGGGAGGTCCTGCAACATCCTCCTTACGCATTGAGCCTCTTAACAAAAAATCTCCGAAAGGTCAGAGGTTCACCTGCGACAAGAAAGTGCAGGATCTGTCAAGACCCAGGAGTTTCTATGTTGAAATCAATGTCAGTGGGGAGCAGCGTGCTCATTGGCAACGAGATTTGTGGTAGGGAGGTCTAAGCTAAGCAATGCATCGGGCAGCAGTCGATTTCGAGCTCTGACGCAGTGACAATGATGCGTGACCTAAAGCTTGTTTTTGAACTTAAGTCACGACAGAAAACTTCGAAAACTGAGCGTTCGCTGTAGCAAACAATAGCTGGAGCGAACGTTGAAAGATGATGACGCCTTGTCGAGAGCTCGGAAATGCGAGAGAACGAAGGCGAGACCATTTTTAAAATCACTGAACCACCGGAAAACCCGAGCTCTTGACAGGGCGTCGTCATCTTTGTACAGGGACGAGCGTTGCAGAAACGGTTTTGCCTAGGTCAAAGCAAAATTTAATCGAGTAGCGCTGCTCCAGCGAACGCTCCATCTTTGACGTTTTACTGCCGTGACAAAACGAGTTTAACGCTACGCTTGATACTCACTGCTTCAAAGGTCCGACGCAACTGCTGCTTGGTGCGTTGTGTAGCTTGGACTCGCCACCACAAATCCCGCCAACCAGAGGTGTAGCAAAATTTTAATGGGCCATGGTTGCCTGAGATACACACTGCAAAAAAAAGTATATTCCAACAATCTTGAGAGCCCTACGTATGTTGGACCACTGGATCCTTCAAACGACAGGCCTGGTCGGCTTTCATTATGAGAATCATATTGTTCTCCTCGATCACTTTGGATCTTGCTCGTATCTCCAACGAAACTTCCTGACAAGGAACGGCGGAGTCGGAAGACATGTCAATGAACGATTCATCTGGTATCGCCATCGTAGACCAACACCTGGTAACATGGCCTCTGGTGTCAGTGATTAAGATACACGAAGAAATATCGCACATACACTGCTCTGCAATGAAACTGCCCCACCCATTATGTCATGGAGTCAAGACGTGCACTTGTTTGAACAGGGTGTTGCAACAGAAAGCGGCATCACTAAGTCGTGGCACCAGCTCTAGCGGCGATGCATTGTTGCAGACGTAGGTGTAGGTGGCGAACGTCAGCAGTAGGAGGCTGGTGAACTGCTCTGTCAGGTCAAGGAGATTGCGCAGTGATCGTAAACGACGTTACACCGTGTCTAACACGCACTCCATTGGCGATACGTCTTGGGACCTTGCCGGCAGTTGATGCTAACGTTTGCCGTGCTAACCTTGGGACCGTGCCATGCTAACGTTTGCCGTGGAAGGTGACTGAAGGCGCTCTAGCATCGTAATCGCTGACACCAGAGACCATGATCCCGGGTGTTGGTCCACGATGACGATACCGGATGCATCGTTCATTGACATGTCCGCATATGTCATCGGTGTCCAAACAAAAGCGGGATTCGTCAGCTCACTCGTTCACGACACCATTGAAGTCGTATCGCGCAGTGCTCAGGTGTCAAAAAAGACACAAAAAAAGACACCTGCAGACACTGTCGCGGTGTGTAACCAGCGTGATAGTGTCGCTATTGACACTGGAGCAGTACCGAGAATAGTGATGTTGTCGCACAGTTGCCGCAGGGGGATGGTTCTGTCCGCTAGCACTGTTCGCAGTATCCGCCAAAACTCCGACCTCGTTCGAAATCTCGCATGGGTGTCAACGGATGAGCCTATACCTGGACACCCTGTATCAACCCAAATGGTCATGTCCCGTGAGCATGCCTCAATGTCATTGCAAAGCAGAGTACATATGATAATCAAAAGCAACTTACGGTCATGGGAAGGCATGTAGGTCGTCGACAAGGCAACCCGACCTGTATTCGACAGGAACGGGCTCCATTGCGAGCACTTGGACGTTTGGCGATGCCATTTTGTCGTCCATGTGGCACTCGTTTAGGAAATTGTTGGCTGAAAGGAAAGAAAGTCGTGGTTAAAAACGATAAACCTTTCAACTTAAACAGGAAACGACTTAAAATGGCAAATCCACTCACAAACTCTGACTTCCAAGAGGATGTCTTTAGAATCTTTCACTTCGGCGTAAGATCTTTCACTTTCACTTTGAAGCATCTTGTGACCCACGTAATCATTCGGCCGATCAACATGTCGGTTAAGAACCATGATTGTTAAGTTTTTGTTTTCGATGATCCTCGATCACCTGCGAGTACAAAACAAAAATTCAATCAAAAAATTACGCTCCCACGTTCCCTACGGGAATTTCACTTATCGTTGCGTCTCGTTAGGATCAAGCATCTGCGGTTGACCTACTTCGCATCAACGGCGTTTATGCCTCGCTTAAGAATAAGCTAATACATTGTTCACACTACGCATCAGGATCATGATTTAGACGTCGATCGTGATCAAGAGGTGAAATGTGAGCGGAACGTCATTCGTTGGATTGTGATTCGTTTGCGCGAATGATGGCCCGCTGAACGACTATGTTCGAAAACGAGGCTCTGGAGTCTCGACCCAGACTTTACATTATAGAAATGGAAACCCTCGACTAGAGTGGTGCTGACCAATCACACTTCTCGACTGTCAACCATGATCGGTCGAATCATCACCCACGAATCATGAATCGCAGTGTGGACGAGGTATAATACCTGGTTCACACTATGTATCTGGATTATGATCCACATGTCAATCATGATTGAGAAGTGTGAACAGAAGGTCATTCGTCAGATTGCGATTTGTTGGCACGAATGATGATCCGCTGAAACGTCGTTCGCTTCGAATTACGTTCACTATAGCCTCGACAGAGATTTTTCACTATAGCCTCGACACAGATTCCTTCAGCAGTGATCCGCCCAACGACGTCGTTGGCCTTGAATTACGTTCGAAAAAGAGGCTCTGGAGTAACGATCCGGATTTTTCATTTTAGAAACTGCGGACTCCCTGTCGACTGTCAATTGAGCCGAATCATCATTCACAAAATCATTACAGAACTATAATCCGCACTGGGAATAGACGTCGACGTTGCATACGATTTCAATGCCGTCATCGCACAGCGAAAGCTATCAGGCTCGACCTGAAAGTAATCAGATTCGAAGTTTAGTACACGACGACGAGAGCAGGAAAGTTTTAGATGCGCCAATGACAAGGCTCACGCTCGATTTCAATTGGATTGAATTTTTAGAAGCACCTTCAGTCATGCTAACTGGCACTATACCTTCATCACAGTTTCGTAGCAACTGGCTTCTGCGGGCATCAAATCTTGCTGTTAGGGAATGAAGAATGGAGCTGAATGTGCTCCTACGCTTAACGGTCACGTTTAGCCTTTCTAGAGCCTGAAAATGTTTCTCCCCAAACGTACATACGCTGGTTTCCTCGTCAGACTTACTCGCTCTTAAAGTGCCGCTTAAAGTTTATTGCGTTGCACCAAGCGAAGTTAAGACTTAACCAGACGTCCTTGGTTAGCCAAACTAAATGGCATTCCAAAACACAAATAGATTTTTAACCAATTGGATCAGCCATTTTGATTAACTAAATGGATCAGAGGTTTGAATCAGACAACTAAATCAGGTAAGTGGATCAGCCAAATGGACCAGCAGTTTGAATCAAGACAACTGGATCAGCCATTATGATAAGCTAAATGAATCAACCATTTGGATCAGCTGTTTGAATGAGACAAGCTGTTTCAGCCATTTTGATAAACTAAATGGATCACAGGTTTCAATAAGACAACTGGATCAGGTAAGTAGATCAGCTGTATGAATCGGCCAAATAGACCAACCTACTGGATCAGCAGTTTGAATCAAGACAACTGGATCAGCCATGTGGATCAGGAATATTGAATCAGCTATACAGATCAACTGAACGGTCCAGCCATTTGGAAAGAAGCAAAATGTCAAAGAGTTGATGGAAAACATTCAGCCATGTTGAACGGAAGTTATTGGAACAAAACGAACCAATCCTAGTCCTCGTTAGCTAAGTGGAGATGGTGCTACGTTTTCCACCTAACTGATTGATAAACTGGTTGCAAGAATGCTTACAAAATTAACGGAATAGAACGACGATGATGATGACATACAAAAAGTGGTCTCTCTTGTGTTTAATATTTTTATAAAGAGCAAAGGCACAAAGTGCATCTAAATTTACGTATTCATTTGCAGCACTCACAGGAATCTTTCCAAATGAAATGCTCGCACTACTGGGCCTACATCAAAATTACCATAAATGTCAGGAGAGAGAAATCTTTAAGCATTCCAAGCTGTAATTTAAAATTTGAATATTTCACTTTTACTTCTCTCCACATTCACATCATTTCAAATATAAGCCTGATTTTAATTAGCTATTTTAACAATAGGCCTAACATTATTTAGCCATTTTAAAAAATAAGCCTAACATTTTAAACAAGAGGCCTAACATTTTAAACAATAGGCCTAACATTTAGGGCTGCCACCTCTCCGGTTTTTGACTTATTTTTCCAGTCTCCGGTTTCAAACAGCCAATCTCCGGTTTTGCAGCCGTAACTGTGGGACTCGAAAGTCACTTTGAAGGTTAGGTTAGGTTAGGTTAATAAATTATAACATGACCTGCATGGATTTTTATGAATATATTAAACACCCAGAAAGTTGTCGGGAGAATTAAAAATATACGTTCAAATTTATTAAAATGTGACATTATATATTTAAAATATGAATCCTGTAATTTACATGGTAAGCATTTACATATTTTTTATCATGTAATTATACATACAATTTATATCATTAATCCGTTATGAGATCCGTGCATTGACGACTGGACCAAACGCCTTCTTATTCATAATCTTTATTGTTATTTTTAATTGTAATTCGCCACTTAATTCTTACCATCTATCTATATATATAAAGAAGGATGTTTGTGGGTCTGTCTGTCTGTGGGTCTGTGGGTCTGTGGGTGGGTCTGTGTGTACGTTTTTTATACAAATCTACAGTTTTATTCCGATCTTGATGAAATTTCGCATACATGACCTTCAAAGCATGAGGAAGGTCACTGTCTACTTCAGATTTCGAAAAAATAATAATTATTGATAAAAAATCGATATTCATGGTTATAGCAGGGCATATTAATGAGAAATATCGCATGACCAACAATGCAAGACAAAGTTTTTGCAACAATGGTATCAACACGCAATTCACAAACACTCTGCACGGACCAACAATATATATCTCCTGACCAACAATGCAAATAAAAGTTTGTGCAACAATAGGTATCAACAATGGTTTCAACACGCAATTCACCAATAACAATGAGCTCAAAATGATGATGCAATGATAAAGCAATCCTTTCCAAGAATTATAACAATGAACATAAAATGATGATGCAATATGGATAAGTTTCAATTTGTAACAATGCATAGAATTCCTGTTATTCAGGCTTTTCTTAGAAAAGAGAGTTCTTAGTACTTAACAATTTCTTGAAAATCTTTAAAAATGATCAGTAAATGGAGATAATGGAGAGTTAGCAGACTATTTAGAAAGAGTGGAAAGACGACAGAGGAAGCACTCCTTTAGCTCCGTGATGTATTGAGCAAATGGGAAGCAAGTAAATAGAAGAATCCGCGACCGCTAGACTGCACAAAGTGATGAATGGCCAAATTTTGCTTCAACACATCGAGAGAACAGTGGAAATTGCAACAACATTAAGTATACATCCAAGGTAAGATTACGTGAGTAAGAAATTATTTAAAATAGCAGTGGCATCCTTGGAGAGGTCCAGCCATTGTGAACCTTTAAAAAGATTTTTTTCGAATTTTCATTAAGAATTTTTACTGTATTAATTCTAAGCATTTTCATGTGTTTATTTTTAAGATATTGCAAAATTCAATTTAATTTTTTGAGATTGTTCTGTTTACATCCAATTAATTATCCCGGGCAACGCCGGGTACCTCTGCTAGTTTGTATATAAAAGTGGCTTGGCCAGCCCCATAATCGGTAGCATAACAGCCTCCGAAGATAGTATAACGCTGAAACGCGTCAGGCAATAAATTGCTTTCTACCGCATCTTTCCAGACCTGATTATTATTTTTTGTATATAAGCAAGATGCTCGACGAAGCCCAGATATGGGATATTTCACACCTTTGTTGTGGAGAAACTTGACGATTATTTGTTGTTCCACTTTGGTCGACACGTCGCTGTCTGGGATTTTATTTAAACTAACAATCGGTTGTCATAGCAACTGGATGAGTAGCGCTGCATTTGCATTACAGGCAGTAGTTGCCATCCCAACAATGAAAGTTTAGATTTTTACAACAATGAAATTTACTGAAAGTAAAGTCCAGGTCAAATTTGAACGCCCCTCGTATGTGGAACGTAGGTTTATATTTTCTAACGTGTGTTTCTGTTGATGTGGAAACTAAACTTCCTATGAGAAAAATAGTTTTGTTTACACTTGTTCTGACGTCGAATTTACGGTTTAAAGTTTCTTTGATTTGTCTGCTCTTGAAATCGACGGGCTAACAAAATTTTGAGATTTGTTTTAGAAATAAATTCCAATAACAGGTGCAAAGCCTATGTGATCTTCTTGTTGGGTGAAATCCTGGAAGTGAATGAAAGTGATAAACTTTTGTTAAGATTGCAGGTTTTTTTCGATTGTTACAACGAACTTCAACAATGCCCTGTCCGTGCTACTAGTGTGTTGTGTAAATTTTGGAATTTCAAAAAAGGTTTAGTTAGCGTAGGGGAAGACAGCCTAGGCAAGCACAAGCGTCGTAACCTGGTTTTTGGAATGCAGGAAAAAAATCCGTAGTCTCGAGATCTTTATGCTGCTTGATCTTAATAATGCAGATAGTGGTAAACTTTGAAATAAAAAACTCTTTCATCACAACGATAATAGATTGAAAATATACAACCTGATACTGGAAGTACTTTTCGGAAGCAATTGCTTCCGTCATTCAGCAGCCCAGGAGCACCTCAAAAAAATTTTTTAATGTCAAAGAAGTAATTCATATATTATAAGATATTTTTCAGGCATTACGTCAAAAATTGTTTAATTATAAAGCTAAACTAAGGTAAAAGTCAAAAATTATTGGACTTAATAAAACACGCGTGTTATATCTGCTGTGTGCGCTAATCAGATTTCATGTGTGACGTCACGGGTTAGATCCTTTACTGGAATCGAGCCCGGTAAAGAAAAAAGATCACGATCCCTTTAGCCTAGGCGGGACCATCGTGTTTTTTTTTTTCTTCTTTACGGTAAAGAAAAAAAAGATCACGATGGCCCCGGCCTAGGGACCTTGCACAGTGTTGCCAGATCAGTGGTTTTTCGACTAGATTTAGTGGATTTTGCCCCGAAATTATGCAAAAAATCCACTAAATTCCACTAAAAATTCTACTAGGTATTACCATAGCCATCATAATACCCCATGATGGGGAATCATGATGGCTATAATATTACATTAGAACAATTGATCTAATGGATTTTTTGGTTGAATTTAGTAGTAAAAAATTTTATGAGCTGGCAACACTGCCCTTGCATAAAAGGAGGCACCAGAGCTGTACAGGATACATTAAGGGGGCACAAAATATTGGTCCCGGGGACCAATTTACTAAGTGAGACACTGAACTAAGTCACAGGGCCGCACCCAGGGAGGAGGGGGGGGGCTGATGGGGTTGCATCCTCCCCCCCGAAAAAAATTCTGGGTACGACCAAAACCTTCTAAAACTAGTTTAGAAGGTTTTGGTATGGCCCTGCAAAGTCGTTGAATTGATATAATTAACTGCAATGTCAGCCATATTTGTTTTGCTGGTGACTGTTTAGGTCAATGATGTATATTAAAGCTAGACTCCGAATCCTATTGTTATCAGCGGCAAAAAGTGAATCAAACTGACTTGAAGCTAGAGCCCGCTACGATCCCCATGATAAGTTTAAGTGGCTATTTATCGGGTAACTCTGCCAGGATTACAGGATTACTGAGAAGCGCCATGGATGGAAAAAAAACGCGCACATGGACTGTAAAAGCGAGAGCATCGATATGGATAACCTGAAAAAAAAATGCATAACCTGGATCTTTACAATTAAAAACCTTCAAACCCCGATTCATTATTGTCTGATTCTCCAAAAAGTTCCTTAATACATAACTGACGGTGGTTTATTAAAAAATAATAAAAGGTTATTTCATTTTGAAGAAAACAAGAACGATACAGAAGATTTTTGTTCAAAATAATAATCATCATTACTTGTAAAACATCTTCATTTTTCAAAATTATTGCAGTACATATGCATTAAGGTACTGTAAGAAGTAAATATTCATTTGAACTTTATAAAACATTTTTGGACAATTTCAGAAGATAAACCTAGTGGCTGTTGACTGGACGAATTTTATTTCACTTTTTATTTTTAATGTTCTAAATATATTTAATGAGATGTCTAAGTTGTTCAATTATTATCAATAAACAACGGCGAGAGGGAAGTTATAATAAATGAAACTTGATCGCAGTGATTTTTATTCGCAAGCGGTTGTTACGATAGTTTCGTTTATAATGGTTGACTCCTCCCCCCCTTCCCAATTGTTGTAGCGCCTATATTACAGTAGAATACTTAAATTGGTGACTTAAATTTGTAAAATTTTTAAAAAAAAGTGATAGAAAATTTTTTCTCCTATTCAAACACTTCTGAGAAATTTTTAAATTAAAAATATTGAGGATAACACGAGAAACATTGAACTACTTGGGACACTTGCTACGTGAACTACAGAAATTTGGAAGGCGTTGGTCTTTCTGTCGGATCATAGCTTTAATTATTTCCTTGTTTAAAAAAGAGGAGCAAAATAAAATGAAGGTGATGCTCAAAGCCAACGAGACGATGATGCTTGTGTGACGTCAGAGATAAACTAGACTTAAACTAGAGCTTCTAAATTTATTATATTATGTATTATGTAACAAAATGTATTACATTATGTATAATATAACAGCTAAATCAACGTTGTCAGACACTAGCAAAATGAAACATTGTTAAATTATATGCAGATACTAGCAAAGGTACCCGGTGTTGCCCGGGATAATTACACGTGGATGTAAACAGAACAATCTCAGAAAATTAAAATAAATATCACAATATCTTAAAAATAAACACATGAAAATGCTTAGAATTATTACAGTAAAAATTCTTAATGAAAATTCGAAAAAAATCTTTTTAAAGGTTCACAATGGCTGGACCTCTCCAAGGATGCCACTGCTATTTTAAATAATTTCATACTCACGTAATCTTACCTCAGATGCATGCTTAGTGTTGTTGCAATTTTCACTTTTCTCGATGTGTTGAAGCAAAACTTGGCCATTCATCACTTTGTGCAGCCTAGCGGTCGCCGATTCTTCTATTTACTTGCTTCCCATTTGCTCAATACTTCACGAAGCTAAAGGAGTACTACCTCTGTCGTCTTTCCACTCTTTCTCAATAGTCTGCTAACTCTCCATTATCTCCAGTTACTGATCATTTCTAAAGATCTTCAAGAAATTGTTAAGTACTAAGAACTCTCTTTTCTAAGAAAAGCCTGAAAAACAGGAATTTTATGCATTCTTAGAAATTGAAACTTAACCATATTACATCTTCATTTTATGTTCATTGTTATAATTCTTGGAAAGATTGCTTTCACATTACATCATCATTTTGTGCTCATTGTTATTGGTGAATTGCGCGTTAATACCATTGTTGATGAGAACACAATGGGCCTATTGTTGCACAAACTTTGCCTTGCATTGTTGGTCATGATATATATATTGTTGGTTGATGCAGTGTGTTTGTGAATTGCGTGCTGATACCATTGTTGATACATATTGTTGTACAAACTTTGTCTTGCATTGTTGGTCATTAGATATTTCTCATTATTATGCCTTGCCAT
>JAHWFO010037397.1:332527-375812 GCA_023313115.1 Rhysida immarginata
GATATTCATGGTTATGGCAAGGCATATTAATGAGAAATATCTCATGACCAACAATGCAAGGCAAAGTTGGTACAACAATAGGTATCAAAAATGGTATCAGCACGCAATTCACAAACACACTGCATGTACCAACAATATATATCTCATGACTAACAATGAAAAGAAAACTTTGTGCATGTGTAATTATCCCTGGCAATGCCGGGTACCTCTTCTAGTTATATATATACTAGCAGAGAACCTGGCGTTGCCTGGGGTAATTAAGTTTGTTAGGGAGCTGAAAGAAAACACCCTTCATTTACGTTTGTACCTCCTTTGCCTCATTGATAGAGACTGCCTTATCTATATCGTCTATTATATCCATTTCCTGTTCATTGTTAAAAATTCTTGGAAACGAATGTTATGTCATTGCATCATCATTTTATGTTCATTGTTATAAATCTTTGAAAAGTACTTTCTATCATTGCATCATCATTTTATGTTTACTGTTATAATTCTTGGAAACAAAAGTCCAATTATTGCATAATTTTGTTCATTGTTATATTTGTATGAAAAATTTTTTGCTCATTGTTATTGATGAATTGCGCATTGAGACAATTGTTGATATGAACACGACGGGCCTATTGTTGCACAAAGTTTGCCTTGCAATATTGGTCATGAGATATCTGTTGATGGTCTGAGCGTAGTGTGAATTGCGTGTTGACACCATTGCTGATACCTATTGTTGCAAAAACGTTGCATAGCATTGTTGGTCATGAGATATTTCTAATTAATATGCCCTGCCATTAACATGAATATCAATTTTTTTATAAATAATTATTAAATTTTTGAAATCTGAGGTAGACATTGACCTTCATCATGCTTTGAAGGTTACGTATACGAAATTTTATCAAGACCGGAATAAAAATGTAGATTTGTTTTTTTACCCACAAACAATCCCACAAACAAACATCCTTATATATATATATAGATAGATAGAAGACTAGCCGAGGACCCGGCATTGCCGGGGATAATTATGCTTGTAGATAAACAGATCAACCTCAAAACGTTAAACTAAACCTCCAAATTAGTAATATAATAAATCAATACTACAATATAGAGTGAAGGGATTATTGATATTAAGAAAAATACGAAAGACAGTAATTTACATCTTCACTGAAAAAATCTATTCTAGGTGATATACCCGGACTTAATTTAACGAAATGGCTTACAATGGATGGACCACTCCAACGATGCCTTCTAGTCTAAATTATTTTTTACTCACGTAATCTTACTTTAAATCTTACACTTGATTTCGTTGCCATTTCCTTTCTTCCTTCGATGTCTGGAAGGAAAAGTTAGGCATTTATCACATTATGTAGTCTAGTGGTCGCCGATTCTTCTATTTACTTGCTTTCCATTTGCTAAATACAGCACGGAGCTAAAGCAGTGCTTCCTCTATCATCTTTCACTCTTTCTCAATAGTCTGCTAACTCAATATCTCCAGTTACTGATCATTTCTAAAGACTTTTAAGAAATTGTTAAGTACTAAGTTGAATTCTCTTTTTTAAGAAAACCCTGAATAATAGGAATTCTATCACGGCCTCCTAGAAACTACCAGGCCTGAACATGACGTCAATACGGTATTATTGAAGCACTAAGATTGTGATGTTGAACTGTCTACTGTAATAGCACTACCAGTTTGAGGTAATAATGTTTTATTTTTTCCATGTTCATGCTTGGTAGAATCTAGAAGGCCGTGGTTCTATCCATTGAATTTATATTGCACAAACTTTGCCTTGCATTGTTAGTTATGAGACATATATTGTTGATCGTTGCATAGTGTTGGTGCATTGCGTGTTGACACTATTGTTGATACCTATGGTTGCACAAACTTTATTGACATTGTTGGTCATGATACATATATCGTTGGTCTTTGCACAGTGTTAATGATTTGCGTGTTGATATGATTGTTGATACTTATTGTTGCAAAAACTTTTTCTTGCAATGTTGTTCATAAGATATTTCTCATTAATATGCCCTGCTATAACTTTGATATCGATTGAGGTAGTCAGTGATCTTCCTCTGGCTTTGAAGGTCATGTATGCAATATTTCATCAAGATCGGAATAAAACTGTATAAAAAAAACCCAAACAAACCCACAATCCCACAATCAAACCAACATGCTTCTTCTATTTTCTTCTTCTTTCTATCTAAAGCAAGATGTTTGTTAGTGAGTTTGTGGGTAGGTTTGTTTGTTTTTTATACAAATCTACAGTTTTATTTCGATTTTGATGAAATATTGCATACATAACCTTTAAAGCATGAGGAAGGTCACTGACTACCTCAGATTTCGAAATAATAATAATCGTTGATAAAGAATCGATAACTATGGTTATGGCAGGGCATATTAATGATAACCTCTCAAGACCAACGTTTTTGCAACAATAATTATCATCAATGGTATCAACACGCAATTCACAAACAATCTGCACGGACCAACAATATATATCTCATGACTAACAATGCAAATAAATGTTTTTGCAACAAAAGGTAACAACAATGACGTCAACACGTAATTCACCAACACTATGCAAGGACCAACAATATACAGGGTGTTTTGAAATGAGTACAGATTTTTTGGGAGATGATTGAAAAGTCCTTGGAAGTATTTTTTTTTCATATGAACATACGGTCACCGCAACTTCGTTTGTTACAATACTGCATTGAACAACCAAATGACACTGAGATGCCATGTGCGTTTGTAGGACCTCTTCTATTATCTCCCAAAAAATTTGTACTCAATTCAAAACACCCTGTATATCTCTTGACCAACAACGCAAGGCAAAGTTTGTGCAATATAGAATTTAATGCATAGAATTCCCATTATTCAGTGGTCTCTTAGAAAAGAGAATTCATAATACCTAACAATTTCTTGAAATTCTTTAAAAACGATCAGTAACTGGAGATAATTAGTGAAAGACGATAGTGGAAGCACTCCTTTAGCTTCTTGCTGTATTGAACAAATGGTAAGCAAGTAAATAGAAGAATCAGCGACAACTAGACAACACAAAATGATGAAGCCAATTTTTGCTTCAAGACATCGAAAGAAGAAAGAAAATTGCAACAACTTCAAAAAGGCATCCTTGAAGGGGTTCATCCATTGTGAGCCTTTAAAAAAATTTTTCAGGAAATCAAGTCCCGGTATATCATCTAGCATAGATTTTTTTAGTGAAGTGGTAAATTCCTGTCTTTCGGATTTTTTTAGAACGGATAGTCCTTTCGCTCTATATTGTAGTGATTGTGTTATTATTTAACCAATTTACAGATTTATTTTGGCTATTTGAGGTTATTCTGTTTACCTACAAGCGTAATTATCTCGGAAAATGCCTGGTCCTCTGCTAGTTTATATATATATAAAGAAGGATGTTAGTGGGTTTGTAGATGAGCTTGTTTGTTTTTAATACAAACCTACACTTTTATTCCGATCTTGATAAAATTTTAAATAATTGACCTTCAAAGCATGAGTAAAAAAACTATCTATCTCAGATTTCGAAAAAATAATAATTATTGACAAAAAATCGATATTCATGGTTATGGCAGGGCATAATTATGAGAAATATCTCATGACCAACAATGCAAGACAAAGTTTTTGCAACAAAAATTACCAACAATGGTATCAACACGCAATAACCAACACTCTGCATGGACTAAAAATATATGTCTCACTAGAAGAGGTACCCGGCGTTGCCCGGGATAATTACACTTGCACAAACTTTTCCTTTCATTGTTAGTCATGAGATATATATTGTTGGTTCATGCAGTGTGTTTGTGAATTGCGTGCTGATACCATTGTTGATACCTATTGTTGTACCAACTTTGCCTTGCATTGTTGGTCATGAGATATTTCTCATTAATATGTCTTGCTATAACCTTGAATATCGATTTTTTTATCGATATTTATTATTTTTACGAAATCTGAGGTAGACAGTGACCTTTCTCATGCTTTAAAGGTCATGTATGCGAAATTTTATCAAGATCGGAATAAAACTGTAGATTTGTATTAAAAACATAGACAAACAGACCCACAGACCCACAAACATCCTTCTCAATATATAGAAGACTAGAAGAGGTACCCGGCGTTGCCCGGGATTATTACACTTGGGATGTAAACAGAACAATCTCAAAAATTAAAATAAATTTTGCAATATCTTAAAAATAAACACATGAAAATGCTTAGAATTAATACAGTAAAAATTTTTAATGAAAATTCGGAAAAAATCTTTTTAAAGGCTTACAATGGATGGACTGCTCCAATAATTTCTTACTCAGATAATCTTACTTCAGATCGACACTTGATGTTGTTGCAATTTCCACTCTTCTCTCGCTGTGTTGAAGCAAAATTTGGCCTTTCATCACTTTGGGTAGTCTTGTGGTCGCCAATTCTTCTATTTACTTGCTTCCCATTTGCTCAATACAGCACGGAGCTAAAGGTTTGCTTTCTCTGTCGTCTTTCCACTCTTTCTCAATAGTCTGCTAACTCTTCATTATCTCCAGCTACTGATCATTTTTAAAGATTTTCAAGAAATTGTTAAGTACTAAGAACTCTCTTTTCTAAGAAAAACCTGAATAACAGGAATTCTATGCATTGTTACAAATTGAAACTTATCCATATTGCATCATCATTTTATGTTCATTGTTATAATTCTTGGAAAGGATTGCTTTATCATTGCATCATCATTTTGAGCTCATTGTTATTGGTGAATTGCGTGTTGAAACCATTGTTGATACCTATTGTTGCACAAACTTTTATTTGCATTGTTGGTCATGAGATATATAATGTTGGTCCGTGCAGAGTGTTTGTGAATTGCGTGTTGATACCATTGTTGCAAAAACTTTGTCTTGCATTGTTGGTCATGCGATATTTCTCATTAATATGCCCTGACATAACCATGAATATCGATTTTTTATCAATAATTATTATTTTTTCGAAATCTGAAGTAGACAGTGACCTTCCTCATGCTTTGAAGGTCATGTATGCGAAGTTTCATCAAGATCGGAATAAAACTGTAGATTTGTATATAAAACGTACACATACCCACAGACGCACCCACAGACCCACAGACGCACAGACCCACAAACATCCTTCTTTATATATATAGATAGATGATCAAAAATGCAAATGAAAGTTTGTGCCATAATAGGTACCAACAATGGTGTCACATGCATTCCACCAACTTTATGCAAGTATCAACAATATATGTCTCATGACCAACAATGCAAGGCAAAGCTTGTCTATTTTAGAATTTAAATGCTTAGAATTCCTATTATTGAGGATTTTTTTAGAAAGGAGAATACTTTGTACGTAATTTCTGGAAAATTTTTAAAAATGATTAGTAATTGGAAATAATGAGTTAGCAGACTATTGAGAAACGTAAAAGACGATAGAGGAAGCACTCCTCTAGCTCCGTGCTGTATTGGGCAAATGGTAAGCAAGTTAATAGAAGAATTGGCGATCGCTAGACAGCACAATGTGATGAATAACCAATTTTTGCTTCAAGACATCAGAAGAAGAAAGGAAATTGCAACATCAAATGTACCTCTAAAATAAAATTACGTGAGTAAAAATTTATTTAGACTTGTATGCATCCTTAGAGAGGTCTATCCATTGTGAGCCTTTAAAAATTTTTTTTTCGGTAAATGAAGTCCCGGTATATCACCTAGAATGGACTTTTTCAGGAAGAGGTAAATTCCTGTCTTTCCGATTTTTCTTAAAGTGGATAATCTCTTCGCTCTATTTTGTAGTGATTGAGTTTTTATTTAACAAATTTGTAGGTTTAATTTAGCTCTTCGAGGTTTTCTATTTACCTACTAGCATAGTTATCCTGGGCAATGTTGGGTCCTCTGCTAGTTATATATATATATAGAAAGACATGGATAAAAAGTTATCACTGAAACATAAATAAAGATTAATGCTATATCTGGGAATAAAATACCTTTAGTTTACAGAAGTTAGCGTTTAATTAGTAAAATGGGTTATTGCTGCACAAAAATAAAAAAAAGATGTGTGTCCACTGTTATGCGTGGGCTCATTAATTTTAACACTTTTCAAAATCGAACGTAATCATTTCATTATATATAAAGACAAAAATTACAACTTGATATTCATTTCAATTTTTTCAACAAAAGCCATCTCGAGATACACGCGCATTACCACAACAATTAGGATAATAACAATTAACTACAACAATATATAATAAATGAATATTATGTGCTTTGTTTTGCCACTATGCATTATTAAATTAATTGAATATTTATTAAACTTATTTATTATCGCAATATGCGACAATCCCAACAAATCCCCCTTTTCGCACATGGAGATACAATTAGTAATAGGTAATACTTAAATTCTTTAAATGATTAATCATCACAGTTGAACTAACGTCTTTAGCCATAACGTCTGCAACAAGTTCTTCTGATCCAATATAATTGATCTGAATTTCTCCATTTTCTCGATTGTATTTCACAAAATGAAACTTTCTTCCAATGTGTTTATTTCTGCTGCTGATCTTGGGATTCTTAACTAGTGGATGACCGCTTGATTATCCGTATAAGTTTGAATTGGCCGCTCGACAATTTCGTTAAGATCGAGATCTTCAAGCAATTTAATTATACACTTCCCTTCACATACAGCATCGCAAAAACTTATCAATTCCGCTTCCATCGTTGATAAAGAAACCAATTTTTGCCTAACTGATCTCCAACTGATCAAAGTAGTTCCAATACAAATCATATATGCACCAAAGGATTTTCAGTCTTTAGTTGTGCACCAACTTGCATCAGAAGAAATATGTAGTCTTCCGGGTGTCTTATCAATGGATAATGTTAAATTTTTAGTATGTTACAGGTATCGGAATATTCTCTTCAAAGCCTGTAGATGAATTTCTCTCGGATCCATAGAATACTGAGACAATTAACTGAGTGAATATGACAAATCAGGTAGTGTACCTCTTACTAAATATGTAATGCTTCCAATCATTTCTTGATAAACTGTGATATCCACTTTTCAATAATTATCATATTTATCCAATTTTGTTCCGATAACTCCAGGGGTTATAACTGGTTTAGAGTATTCCATATCGTATATTTGAAGAATTTCTTGAATATGTTTTTTTTAACTTAACTTAAAACCGTCGTTATTCTTTTCTATCTCCATGCCTAGAAATTTCACATTTTCCGTTAGCCATTTGATTTTTATTTCTCTATTCAAAAGTGATATTAACTTCTCTGCTTCTTTGGCAATTTCTCCAACAACTACACAATCATCCACATAGATTCTTATAATAATTATTATGTTATCAAAATTTCCTGTGAACACACATGATTCGGCAGTCATTGGCTCCAGACCAATTTCTTTTAATATGCTCCTCAATTTAAAAAACTAACATCTTCCAGCATCCGGAAATCCATAGATATTACCTGATATTTTTAATAATTTGCTTGGGCTTAATTTTAAATGTTCTGGGGGTTCCATGAAGAGGCATCTGTCTAGTCTGGCATTTAGGTACCCAGTCTCCACATAAATGAATTTCACATCATATACTTTAATTGCTGCCATTTTCAGTAGTATTCAGAACGATTCAGGTTTCATTACTAGACTGAAAGAATCCTCATAATCTCTACCCATCTGTTGATGCGAACCATTGGCTACTAGTCGGGCTTTGTATCTCACTTCCTGGTTGACCTTCTTTATCGAAAATATCCACTTACTTTTTATAACATCCATATCTTTTCTTCTATCAACAATTTCTCACACATTGTGGTTCTCAAGAGATTTCAGTTCTTTGTTAACAGCTTCCATCCATTTATTCTTGTTTTTCGAGATCAGTACCTCCTTATAATTTTTCGGAATGGATTCTTCTACTGCATTATTAGCAGCATACTTTGGATTGGGTCTTCTTTCCCATTACGATCTTCTTACGTTTTGCTCTCTAAGGCTTCTTTCGTTTTCCTCTCTCTCCTGTTTACGTTTTTCTAACAACATTTCCTTGGTCACTCCTCTCTTTCTTCCTCTGTTACCTCTAGCGATGACATCATCTTGACTTGGACCTATGTTGCTTTGGCCTTCATTTTGTGAGCTGGTTCTCACTTCACTTGAAACATCTTTTTCTTCATGATCATCTTCCAAATTTGTTATGGATTTGGATTCAGTCTCTGTAGCTTTGCCAGATGCAATCGGTAAATAATCTAACTCAATCTCGTTATCTTCATCATCATCATTAAATTCACTTCCGTTTGAATATCCTTTCTCGTCATCCATAAACCATACATCTCAGCTTTCAAGAATCTTCTGCTGATCTGCGTCATATACTCTGTATGCTTTTCTTTCATGTGAATAGCCAATGAATACACACGGCTTTCCTCTTTCGTCTAATTTACTTCGTATTCGTCCAACTACTCGATATAATGCTTTACAGCCAATTACTTTCAAGTGTCGAATGGATGGTTTTCTTCGTTTCCAGATCTCCATAGGTGTCTTTTCTCTTTTCTTATTGGGGGTGAAATTATGCAAATAGGCTGCAGTTAACTCTGCTTCAGCCCAGAATTTCTTTGGCAATCCACCTTCTATCAACAAGCATCTGGCTGTAGAAAATTCGTTCTATTGGATGTTTCCGCAATTCCGTTGCTTTGTGGTGAATAAGCAGTGGTCTTCTCCGACTTTATACCTTTTTGACGATAATATGTCGCTAAAATATCATTGCAGAATTCGACTCTATTGTCTGTTCTTATTGCTTTAACTTTCAATCCCGTCTCAACTTCTTATCTTTCTACGATAGCTTTTATCTTCTCAGGGACGTCTGACTTGCATTTCACAAAATCTATTAAATATCTTCTGCTAAACTCATCAACAATTGTCAACATGTATTTACTACCGCCAAGTGATTCCGGATTAAAAGGACCACAAAGATCGATATGTAATCGTTCCAGTATACTAGATACAGTCGACTCTTTAACTTCTATAAATAGAGTTCTTGTTAGTTTAGCTCTTGCACAAATCTCATACTTTCCTTCTTTTCCGTGTAAATTGTTCAAGCCTATTATGAGCAGCTTATTGAACAGGAGATTTAGATAATTATTATTAACATGCCCCAATCGTTTATGCCACAGCATTCTGTTAGATTCTTTAGCCTTTAAGCACGATTCCATTTCTAGTTCATTTCTTACTTTATTAGGTGTTAAATGGATAATGAAAGCATTGTCTTCTATTTTACCTTCAGCTATCAAAGCTCTAGTGTCCTTCTCAATAATTCTTGCTCCGTCTTCATTTAGGATGACCTCTTTTCCATTACTCACAGGTTTTGGCACGGACAGCAAGTTACATCGCAAGTCGGTAACGTACAATACTTCATTTAGTTTTAATTTTACATGAGTGTTTTCATTAATCTCTGTAACTGCTTTCACTATTTCTCTAGCTTCTGCTCGAAAAGTTCGTTTAACCTCAGCCGTTGCGATTATAATATCTTCTGCTATCATATCGCTGAACAAATCCTTTCGAGACGTCATTTTGACAATAGGCCTAACATTTAGTCATTTGTAAATATAAGCCTAACATAAATTAGCATTCAAGAACGAAAAGGAAAGCATTTTATTTCTAAAGAAACCTTTCGTTGTTAAGAATTAGATGAAGTTACTGAGAGTGCCTCTGATTGCTAAGCAAGGCGAACTTCTACGGGAAATTAAGTTCAAACAGAATAGAAATACCTAAAAAGTTAAATGGAGAAAATAGCAACTCTCTATAGATTAAAACATATGACGAATACTTTAATTTGTAAGCATTCCTAGTTCATGAAATAAGCGTTAATTGTTGAAGCGTTCTGTGTAAGGGTCAATTCTTTCTTCATAAACTATTGCCAACGCTTTTCCACGTAAGCATGTACGATTGAAAGAATGATTAGCTATAAGCTGTCGTTAAAATTTACCTAACAAAAACTAACTATTGATAATATAAAGCTTAAGTACCTACATGCCATATCAGAGCATTGAAAGTTTCAAATAGTTTAATAATGGTATCATTAAAACACGAATCATGGTACCAAATTATATTATCATTAATCTTACGCTGAATGGTTTCATGGCACATCATTCCAATTCATTTGATATATTAAATGCCATTTTTTAGCATTGACAGTTCCAATGAACCATAATGGATCCAGGAAACAAGGTGCCTTTGAAAAAATTTCGACTATCAAGAATTTTACGAAATATTCATTCATGGCACATCGTTCCAAGTCGTTTGAGATATTACATGCATATTTTAGCGTTGAAATTTCCAATGATACATAATAGGTCCAGCAGGAGCAGGTGCCTTTGAACAATTTCAACTATCATTAATTTTACGTTATCGTCATTCATGGCACATCATTCCAAATCATTTGAGATATTACTAGCCATATTTTAGCATTGAAAGTTCCAATGAACCATAATGGGTCTCTGAAAAGCAGGTGCCTTTGAACCAATTTTGGCTATCATTCATTTTTCGTGATGTTCATGCATGACACATCATTCCATTTTGTTTTATATATTACATGCCGAATCTGAGCTTTGACCGTTTTTCCCTGACCCATACTGTTTCCTGTTTCCACTCTCGATAATTTTACTTCAATATTCAATCATGTCAAGGTATTTCAAGCTGTTTGAAATAATACATGCCATATCTTAGCCGTGAAAGTTTTCAATGGACCATAATTGTACCACTTAACCACTTACCCTTGAACCAGTTCTGATTGATATTGACTATCAAAGAAGACGATCACGTGTCTTAACTTAAATCGCAAGCCTTTTCTCTGCTTTAGCTATAGAATCTTAAAAGAAAAACAGCATTTGGCAATGGACAAGCCATTTATACATGGAATTGAATAGTAAAAAACGTGGTTCTCTATA
This sequence comes from Rhysida immarginata, assembly GCA_023313115.1. Taxonomy (NCBI): domain Eukaryota; kingdom Metazoa; phylum Arthropoda; class Chilopoda; order Scolopendromorpha; family Scolopendridae; genus Rhysida; species Rhysida immarginata. The sequence continues at coordinate 343,445 of JAHWFO010037397.1, forward strand.
TTATATTTGACCATCATGGTACATTGGAAATTTCAATCATAAAGTATGGCATGTATTATATCAAACAACTTGGAATTATGTGCCATGAATGAATGTATGATGTGCATGTAAAATTATTGATAGTCGAAATTGTTTCAAACGCACCTGCTGTTTGTGGACCCATTATGGTTCATTGGAATTTTCAAAGATTAGGTATGGCATGAATATATCAAATGACTTGGAATGGTGTGACATGAATGAATATAACGTAAACCTAATGATAGTCGAAAGTGGTTCAAAGGCCTGGTTTCCTAGAACAATAATGGTTCATTAGAACTTTCAATGATAAAATATTGCATGTAATATTTATGAAACAACTTGTAATGACATGTCCTGAATGAATATAACGTAAAATTAATGATACTTGAAATTGGTTCTATGATTCGTGTTTTAATGAAACCATTATGAAACTATTGGAAACTTTCTCTGCTAAGATATGGCATGTGACTACTTACGCCTTATATTATCAATAGTTAGTTTGTGTTAGGCAAATTTTAACATTAGCTGGTAGCTACTCATCCCTTCAATGATATATGATTGCGTAGAAAAGTGTTGGCAATAGTTTTTGAAAAAAGATTATTAATGAAAACTAACAAATTAAAGGATTCTTTAATGTTCTAATCTATTGAGAAATGCTCCTTTCTCCATTTAGCTTTTTAGGTTATTTTATTCAGTTAGAAGTACAAGTTTTTGTTCGGGAAAAAATTTTTTTTATATAAAAATTGATATAATTTTATTTGTAATTAATTATTTTTTTTTCTATTCTCTACATTTTTTTTCTGTTTTGCAGACACTGAATGCTGAGTATTTTTTGTTTTAATAAATGTTAATTAGAAAATCTCCAGGTGATTATCCATGTCTGCAGCTAGTTGTCCCTCGCGAATAATTTTCGTGATCACGAGGATGTGTGTCCCACTATTGTTCATGTTCTTTCCATGATTACTATTTTTTTTTATTTTAGACAGACCACTTCCAGCTTCTGGCTTGACCAGTCGTCCTTCTGGTCCTCCACGTCCTTCCTAGCCTGCAGCATGGCGTTCAACTTCCATTTATCTTTTTCATTCCAGTGCTTTGCAAATTACACATACCCCGCTGTTCGACGTTTAGTTTCTTATTGAACTTCTCACTCTCTCGCGGCAGCCATGATTCTTGATCGAGCAGCATTGTTTTGCGGGTTTACCAATAAGATAATAATGAAATTTCTTTTAATGCTATTTCAACAATAACGCGCATAAGGGACGCCATGCAGTACATTTTCAATCTTATTCCCCATTAATAATAATTATGATTTCACAGTCTTTCTTTAGACATTAAATGGAAATTTTGAAATTTCTTTTCTTTATTCTTTATAAGGAATTGGTCTGTCTCAATAAAAAAACATTAACCACGGAAAGAACATCAACAATAGTGGGACACACATCCTCGTGACAACTAGCTGCAGACAGTGATAATCACGTGGAGATTTTTTAATTAACATTTATTAAAAATAATAAATACTCAACAATCGCCGTCTGCGAAAAAAAAATAATAGAAAAAATAGAATAATTATTTACAAATAAAATTATATCTATTTTTACATAAAAAATCTGAGTTTACCCGAACAAAGGGTTCCTTTGCAACCTCATAAATAATGGTTAATGAAAAAATGGAAAATAAAATATTAATGAACAATTAACAAAAAAATTAATAAATAATAAGTAAAATCAAAATAAAACTAGAAATATAAAATCAAATAAATAGCTGACGTTTCGGATAGAGACAGACTATCCTTTATCAAAGCAAAAAGAATAATTCTCTAAAAGCAATTAGAATATTTGAGAATTATCCTGAAGTTATGAAAAAAGTACTAAAGGACGCCTTTACATATAGTAAGACGGTATTGGCTGAAAAAGCAGAGGAGGAATTTGAAGACGAGTTGGATTAGGCCAGCAAGTAAGACAAATAGGAGGTAATAAGAGGGCGACGAAAAATAATGTCATAGGATAACACATACAAAATTAAAATTATAAAAAAGTTTACGAAGGAATGATATGGTGTCTAGCAAAACTCTTTCGTAAAATTCCTTGGGAAAAAAATTATCCCTGAAAAAATCCCTGACTTATCCCGGTTACACAATTTTTTGGACAAAGCCCGGTCACTAGTCACCCTGTAATATAGTATCGCATAATATAAAGGTCACTAAAAAAAAGAGTACAGAGAGCCTATGAAAAAAAAAGTACAGGGACGGATACAAAATGAACCTAGAAGTAGGAAGATATGACAGAACATTAAAACTGAGACAACATAAAAAAAAGATAAGGAAAGAAAGATAAGAAAAGGCTTCTTATTACCTCTTATTTGTCCTCCTACCGGGCCTATCCCAACACGTCTTCAAATTCCTCTTCTGCGGTTTCAGCCAATACCGTTTTACTCTTCCCTATGCCAACTAGGCGTCCTTTAGTACTTTTTTCATAACTTGATAATAATTCTCTAATAATTCTTGATAATTGCCTTTAGAGAATTATCTTTTTTGCTTTGATAAAGGATAGTCTCTATCTGAAACGTCAGCTTTTTATTTGATTTTATATTTCTAGTTTTATTTTGATTTTACTTGATATTTATTAATTACTAGAAGAGGTACCCGGCGTTGCCCGGGATAATTACACTTGCACAAACTTTTCCTTTCATTGTTAGTCATGAGATATATATTGTTGGTTCATGCAGTGTGTTTGTGAATTGCGTGCTGATACCATTGTTGATACCTATTGTTGTACCAACTTTGCCTTGCATTGTTGGTCATGAGATATTTCTCATTAATATGCCTTGCTATAACCATGAATATCGATTTTTTATCGATATTTATTATTTTTCCGAAATCTGAGGTAGACAGTGACCTTCCTTATGCTTTGAAGGTCATGTATGCGAAATTTTATCAAGATCGGAATAAAACTGTAGATTTGTATAAAAAACGTACCCACAGACCCACAGACCCACCCACAGACAAACATCCTTCTTTATATATATAGATAGATTTTGTAATTGTTAATAATTATTTTATTTTTCATTTTTATTTATTAACTATTATTTATTGTATTCCAGAGTTTTTGTGTCTCGTCCTTTTCTCTTAAAAATATCCGTTCTTTGCAACCTCATCTAATTTATAACAAAAGGCATCTATAGAAATCAAATGCTTTCCTATTCGTACTCGATTTTTTTAAAATCCTATCGTTCCTGGGAATTTCGGTTGCCTGACTCTTTATTCATGACACATCATTAAAAGTTGTTAGATATAATGCATGCAATATTTTAGGAATGAAAGTTCCACTGAATAATAAGAATTCCAGTAAACCAAGGTTCTTTGAAATCAATTTCGACTATTATTTATTAGGACCGATAGGTATTTATGTTTTCATAATGTGAGTTCGTCTCTCGTGTCCGTCTGTCTGTTGGTGCTCTAGCTTTCGAACGCTTCCGAATTTTCGACTTCCGTGTTCGCCATTCGACAACTTAAAGAAATCGGTGGACTGAGTTCGTTGGTGGTAAAAATCGGTGAACTACTTCCGGTTCAAAACGTAAACAATAATATAGGGTACCAAGTTTTTACTTTACAATTCCATGTATAAATGGCCTGTGCATTGCCAAATGCTATTCTCCCTTTTAGAGTCTATAGCTAAAGCAGAGAAAAGGCTTGTGAATTAGGTGAAGACACGTGATCGTCTTCCTTGATGATCAATATCAGTAGAACTGGTTCAAGAGTATGTGGTATAGTGGTACAATTATGGTCCACTTGAAAATTTCAATGCTAACATATGGTAGGAAATTATATCAAACAACTTGAAATAACATGTCATGATTGAATATTAACGTAAAAGAATGGAATGTGGTTTAATGGAACCGAAATGGTACAGGAAAAACTTCCAAAGCTCAGATTTAACAAGTAATATGTAAAAAAACTTGGAATGATGACTCATGCATTAATATAACGTAAAATGAATGATAGTCAAAATTTGTTCAAAGGTACTCGCTTTTCACAGATCCATTATGCTTCATTGATACTTTCAACGATAAATAAAATATGGCATTTAATATATCAAACGAGTAGGAATAATGTGCCGTGCATGATCATCACGTAAAATAATAATAGCTGTAATTTTGTAGAAAGGCACCTGCTTCGCGTTGACCCATTATGGTTCATTGAAAATTTCACTGCCAAAATCTGGCATGTAATATATCAAACGACTTGGAATGATGTGCCATGAAAGAATGTAACGAAAAATTATAATTACTCGAAATCGGTTCAAAGGTATCTGCTTTTCATTGACCCAATATGCTTCATTGGAACTTTCAATGCTAAAATATGGCATGTAATATATTAAAGGACTTGGAATGATGTGGCATGAGTAGAGAGTTAGGAAACCAAATTTCCCAGGATCGATCAGATTTTAAAAAAATCGAGTACGAAAAAGAAAGCATTTGATTTCTATAGAAGCCTTTTGTTATAAATTAGATGAGGTTACGAAGAACGGATATTTATAGGAGAAAAGGATGAATATAACGTAAAATTATTTACTTCCTTACTTACTTTTCAATCCTGCTTATCCGTTAGGGTCGCTGGGGCAGCAGCCCTATGGAGGATCTCAGGTGATCGCGATCTCCCGCCTCAGGTGCATGTTCTCCTTGGTAATACCCAAGTGTCTCGAACCCAGATTCTCCATGCAGTCTATCCACCTGGTTCTAGGTTGCGCCCTTGGTCTCTCCCCCACTGGCTGGGAAAAAAACCACTGCCTAGGAAGACTAGTTTGCAGCATCCGTATCACGTGGCCATACCAGCGCAACTGAGATCTCTCAATGCGAAGAAGTATCGGCTCAACACCTAATGATTCCCTTATTGTGCTGCTGTACACTATCTAGTAGGGTAACAACTGCCACACCTCTCAAATCTCATTTCGGCCAGTGTACCCGCGATCGCACTCTTTCGGTCATTACTCAAGCTTCATGACCATACGTGAGAATGAAGACAAAGATAGATTTGCAGACAGAAAGCTTGGCTTTGTTACCCAGCTCGTGTTACATTGCTACGGATCGCCACAGTTCACCTCTGACATTGCTGGCTGCAAAGAGCAACCTCTCCATCAGGCAGTCGTCCACACAAACACGCTCATCGCCTTGGCTGCCCCTGTCTATCCAGTCCATAAAGACAATGAACATTATAGGCGACAGTAAGCACCCTTGGCGGAGTACAACACCCAGGGTGAACGATTTGAATTAATGCCATTTATCCGGACACACATCTCAGAGCTTTCGTATAGAGACATGATAGCAACCAGTAATTGCCCATCCACTTCATACTCTTGCAACACTTGCCAGAGCTTCTCCCAAGGAACTTGTCATATGCTTTTTGGAGGTTAACAAAGCAAGCGTAGACCTCTTTTGCATACTCCCAGGATTTCTCAAAGATTTACCTTAGAGCAAAGATGTGATCCATCGTGCTGAGGAAAAGGTCGGAAACCACACTACTCCCCCCGACAGTTTTGAGTCGACTATTTCCCGACTTCTCTTCTCCAGAAACTTAGCGTTCACTTTTCCAGGAATGCTGATCAAAGAGATGCCTCGATAGTTGTTGCAATCCCTCTGATCTCCCTTTTTGAAGATAGGGATCACAATCCCTGTCTGCCATTGCTTTGGGGCCTGTCCAGATAGCCAAGCAACCTGTTACACTCGAGTCAGCTACAAGATACCATCCTGATTTAAGGCCTTTAACATGTCGGATCGGATTTTATCATCACCTGCAGCATTGCCAGTCTTCAAGGGCTTATTTGCCCATCTGACTACTGTTTCACTGATATTACTCTGACTTTTGTCCACTCCAAGGTGCACCTCGTATGCCTCAGTTGTTGTTGTCACCGGATTAAGAAGAGATGCAAAATATTCCTTCCACCTATGCAATACGCTCTGTTCCGTTTTCAAAAGCCTCCCATCTGAACTCCTAATAGTTTGTGATGAAAGAGACTTCTTTACACAGAGGCGGTGCACGGTCTGCCAGAACACCTTGTTTGCCGAAAAATAGTCTGCTTCCAACTTCTCCCCAAAATTCTCCCAAGTTGCTGCTGTCTTTGCTGCTGCTTTTTGCGCCTCAGTGTACCGCACTCGACTCGAAGTTGACTTATATGCAAGCCATAGTCGTAATAATTTTGCCACATAGTCATACACAGGATAGTACATATACCGTGTATGTAGACTCTTCCAAGGATAAGACCTGCACTGCCAACAACGCCAGAAAAATTCTAAACCCATCCCGAAGAAAACTGTGTTTACAAACTGTGCTGTCTGGATTGTGAGGCTGTCTATGTTGGGTCCTCGGCCAGGTCTTTCCAAGAAATATTCAAGGAACACCATTGGTCATAGAGAAATGGAAACAGGAAGTCGGCCTACCACCTCATCAAAGCCAGACATCGCAGGCTACGTATAGATGAATGCATGGAGATTCTGTGGAAAGGATGCGACAAAGGCAAGATTCTCAACAAGGAAATGCGACACCTTCGGCGCAACAGTATCCTTCTTATTGGCCAAACATCCTTTTATAGAGACGGAATTATCAACTACCTGATTTGACTCAAAGACCAGCAACAAAGTGGAAGAGCCCCCAATAGGTCGGCGCTTTAAGAAGTGTCCACCATCTCAATCAATATAAGAGGGACAGTCTTCCCAGCATCAAATATTTAACAAGACAGCCTCTGATAAAGATTTTCGAAACATGTTAAGCAAATTAAATTTACTTTTTTCCATATCACTTCCCTTTTATTTGTTTAAACATCGTGAGACTATGATGGTTCAAATTTCAGTAGAAGCCAAGAAAACCTAACTAATCAACTTATGCTTGAATCTGATTGGTTATTGCTACTTTTCAATGGCGACATCTTTTCAAACCCAACTTGTTTGCATACGTTAAATGCATTCAAATTTAATCTCCAAACAAGTAAAATATTAAGTGAAAGGGCTATTTGGAGTTTTCAGCTACTCGAATCTGCCAGTCAGGTCTGACTATGTCATGTGAGCTATTGCGAGTGCATCCGAGTTGAACTGCCGAACACAAAAAACTGACTTAAGATTAAAGCGACATCAACTTGCATAATAGATGATTAGATGGTTCGAAGAGCAATGTAATTTGGCTTGCTTGAAAATGATCATTGCGATTAATAATAAAATCGTCACTGCCCTGAGCTTATGACAGAGTTCCTGGGGAGAAGCTCTGGCAAGGAATGCAAGAGTATGGAGTGGATGGATTGCAATTACTGGTTGCTATCATGTCTCTGTACGAAAGCTCTGAGATGTGTGTCCGGATAAATGGCAGTAGGTCAGGACCGTTCACCGTGGGTGTTGTACTCCGCCAAGGGTGCGTACTGTCGCCCTTCTTGTTCATTATCTTTATGAACTGGATAGACAGGGGCAGCCGAGGCGATGAGCGTGTTTGTGTTTGCGACTGCCAGGTGGAAAGGTTGCTCTGTGCTGACGACCTTGTCCTCCTTGGGTCTTCTAGCACGAACCTTCAGCATGCACTAGACCGGTTTGCAGTAGCCATATGTGAAGAAGCTGGGATTAAGATCAGTGTGGCTAAAACCGAAGTTCTGGTCCTTTCCAGACAGCCTGCTCAGTGCGCTCTCTATGTTAGGAGAGCCTCATGGAGACAGGTGGAGATGTTATGCTGAGTTTTATTTCCAGCAGTACGCCTACTATTCATGATAGCACGGGTGAGGTGAACATCTCACTTTCGTGCTCTTTCTAGTTTTTCATGACACACACAAAAATGCACTACATTTTATTCACCGTTCGCATTGAGTGATGTCATTATGTGCGTTTAGTGGGCACATATCGAACGCGCCCTGGATCAACTACATGTTATTCAGTCCCCTAACTGTTCTAACACACTCAAGTTGCAATGAAACGCACTATAACTTCATGCTCTCTATATTCACTACATTGACGACTCAAGCATGCATGCCCGCTACTTTTTCTGCAGTAGCATTCTCAAATAGTGCCGTTTCATTGGCTCACACTGTATCATCAGCTGTTGCCATTTTCGAGCGTGAAGAAAAGTAAATATTAATAATTATACAATCACTATCCTATACTAGAAGGGAAAGCATAATGAAAAGTTTTTGTAGCAAAACATTTGTCGATTTTAATGCAGGGATTCTCAAACTTCTATTTCTCATGGCACATTGGCGGAAATATTGCAGTACACCTTAATTATTTTTACATTTTCTTAATTTTTTTTCTCAGAGACACAGCCATATAATTTCACAGTATTTGAAATTTGAGAACTCCTGCCCCAGATTAAGGAAAAAAAAATCCCGTGACCACTGTTATAGTGGCTAAAGAAGTTAATTTGCCGACTTCCCAGGTAAGAATTTTTCAATGACCTTTACATGACGATTCTGACTAGATGATGATGCTAAACATGTTTTCTGAGCAGTCAACCAATCAGAACTAGTTGCCGAAAGAGTCACGACTCAGACAGAGTCAGATCTGAGTTGCCGAATGTGTCTGTTATAAACTGTAAAAGAATAAGGAAAAAACCAAAAAGACTCATGGACATAAGTTAAGAAATGGGCCAATGAAACAAAAAACCGAGAGGGAGGGGAAGGAAACAAAGTTATTAATGATAATAAACATTATTATGCATAAGAGGAGAAAGAATTGGATGCTCGGATCGGTTCAGCAAGCTGTGTCAGACGTGAACTGTGGCAAATCGTGGTAACGAAACGCGACCTGGGTAACAAAGCCTAGCTCTCAGTCTTCAAATCTATCTTTGTCCCCATTCTCACCTATGATCCTGAGGCTTGGGTAATGACCGAAAGAGTGCGATCGCGGGTACAAACGGGTACAAGAAATGAGATTTCTAAGAGGTGTGGCAGGTGTTACCCTACAAGATACAGTGTATAGCAGCACAATAAGGGAAACTTTAGGTTTTGAGCCGCTACTTCTCTGCATCGAGAGATCTCAGTTGCGCTGGTATGGCCACGTGATACGGATGCCGCAAACTAGTCTTCCTAGGCAGATGTTATTTTCCAAGCTGGTGGGTAAGAGTCCAAAAGGTCAGTGGAGACCAGGCTAGTCGGTGGCCAGACTACATGGAGAATCTGGGTTCGAGTCGCTTGGATGTTACCAGGGAAGACAAACGTCTGATGGCAGATGATCGCGATCGCTGGAGATCTTCCATAGGGCTGTTGCCTCCGCGACACTAACGATTAAGCGAGTTTGAAAGGTATGTAAGTAACATTAATATAAACAATTAAAAATATAATTAATAAATAAAAATAGGAGGTGCGATCAACAATTTCCGGGATTGGTTGAGCAGCTCCCCAACAAATGGCAGCACACGTCCACAAATACAGTAAATTATAGCCCTAACATTCAAAAATCAGCTTTTCGAAAACTTTGTTTCATGGAGCTGGGAACTGTGACCACGTAAGGTACGGAGCATAAAAAATGGTAAAACTGCATTATGTAATAAAGTTAAAGGGCATATAAAATAATGACCTTACAACATACAAATTTGGTAAAATGGGTTCCATATAAATGTAGGTAAAGCAGATATATCGCTTTGAAGCCATATAACTAAAGCAAGGTTGTTGCACAGCTAATTTATGGACGAAAGCTCTGAGATGTGTGTCCGGATCTATGACATTAAGTCAAGACCGTTCACCTTGGTGTTGGATTCCGCCAAGGGTGCGTACTGTCGCTTCTGTTTTTCATTATCTTAAGGAACTGGATAGACAGGGGCAATAGAGGCGATGAGCGTGTTTGTGTGGGCGACTGCCTGGTGGAGAGGTTGCTCTTTGCTGACGACTTTGTCATCCTTGGGTCTTCTCGCACGAACCTTCAGCAGGCACTAGACCGGTTTGCAGTAGCCAATGGTGAAAAAACTAGGATGAAGATCAGTGTGGCTAAATCCGAGGTTCTGGTCCTTTCAAGACAGCCTGCTCAGTGCGCTTTCCATGTTAAGGGAGCCTCATTGAGACAGGTGGAGAAATTAAAGTATCTCGGGATTGCATTCACAAGTGAAGGACGTCAGGAGAAAGAATTGGATGCTCGGTTCGGTGCAGTAGACTGTGTCAGACGTGAAATGTAGCGATCCGTGGTAACGAAACGCGAGCTGGGTAACAAAGCCAAGCTCTTCGTCTTCAAATCTATCTTTGTCCCCATTCTTACCATTCATGAGGATTGAGTAATGACTGAAAGAGTGCGATCGCGGGTACAAGTGTGGCAGGTGTTACCCTACTAGATAGAGTGTACAGCAGCACAATAAGGGAATCTTTAGGTGTCGAGCCGCTACTTCTCCGCATTGAGGGATCTCAGTTGCGCTGGTTTTGCCACGTAATACGAATGCCGCAACTGGTCTTTCTAGGCAGTTGTTATTTTCCAACCTGGTAGATAAGAGACCAAGGGGTCGGCCTAGAACCAGGTGGCTAGACTACATAGAGAACATGTGCCTAATGGCGGAAAATCGCGATCGCTGGTGATCCTCCATATAGCTGCTGCCCTCGCGACCCTACCGGATAAGCACTTTTAAAAAGTAAGTAAGTATGAGCAATGGAGCAGCAGAATAGAAACACACTTTGAGTTCTTTGGAAAAGTGGCATCAGAAATAGACAGGAGTGTGGCCAGTGAAAGATGAGGTATACCCTTGAAAACATGTTACCGAATAAAGATAAAATTGTTTTCAGGAGAAGACATCGAATGCAAGGTTGGATCAGGTAGACCCAATATAGTAGAGGCTAATGATCGATGCCGTATTGCACAGTTGGCCGTTCACCATCCACAGATTTAATAAATGTACTCTTGCCAAACCTGGATGAACAGATTTCAATGACTAGAAACTTCTGGTAGAAAAAAATGCGGGACAATATGCAGTATGATCTGTTAAAGTCATTTTTCGATGCCATGCCCGGCAGATTGCAGAAGTGCTTGCAAAAACAAGGAGGGAAAAATCAAGCAATGAGTTTGTAGCACACATTATTGTCAAATTGGTATTGTTGGCGGTACATAATGGTATCTTTTGTATGGATGTCACGTTTCCTTATATTAAAACACTTGATGTTTTGTTTTCTTGCCAATTCTTATGCTCTCGACTTTACAAGAGATTGTCTGACTTTATCATGGATATTAAGTTTGAGAACTAAAAAAATTCGAAAGCAGCCACGATTTCGCTTTCACACCCACGCTACTTAGCAGATTTGGCTCTGCAGACAATGCCCTCTTTCCGAAAATGAAGATCCAGTTAAAAGGTCATTGTTTTGATACAACTGAGCAGATCCAGTGTGAATCGCAGAAGTGCTCGACTCATTTTACAAAAAAGACATCCAAGCCAAATTCATTGTATGGCTTCGCAAGGGGCCTATTTTGGAAGAACCTTTTGAACACACCTCGTAATTAAACAAAAACTAACCAAAACGAGAAAGTACGGTAAATATATGGCCAAATAATAAACAAAAGATGAAAAAACAATATGAAACAATAAGATGCAGAATCAATTCAATAAATCAAACAGAACAGCCTAAGGTTGGCCCTTTGTCCATATTCAATAACTTTTAAGAAAGCTATTTATAGATTTCCTTTACCCTCAAAGCTGTAATTGACAAACCTAACTTAAAATTTCCTAAACCAATACTACGACCAGTTTCCAAAACGTTTGATCATGCTCGATCTGTCCAATCTGCCGTATCTTGCACGAGCCAAATGCTTTGTCCACCTTTTTATACCGGGCTTTGCAAAAGTTCTGTTACACTCGTGAAGACCCTCAAAAAAATTGACTCGACGATGTTCACGATGCAGTTAGACAGGTTTTTATTGTGTTATTATGTAGAATAACATTGTAATTAGTCATTTAATCATCGTAGCCAACATCTGCTTCAAGAACCCGCTCCAGACGAGGCTGAAAAGCCTTGCAAACTTTGCGAATGAAGTCCTTCCTCATTCTGGTCCACACACGGTTGACAGATGTTTTCAGCTCTTCGAAGTTGCTGTGACGGACCTTGCAGGCCTTCCCCTCGACATGCGCCTACATGCTGTAATCAAGTGGATTGAGGTCTGGAGACTGCGGAGGCTAAAAGGAAGATGTAGGCAGATTGAGTTTTGCACAGTTTTGGCCGTGTGGGCAGGGGCACTGTCCTGTTGAAAGATGTAGTCCGCATCTCTTTACCCAGGGAAAGACTTTTGTGGCCAGGATGTCCTTGTAATCAGCCGCCATTAGTCGGTATCCACTTGGAAACATCATGGGTGGTATTTTCTCGCCATTCGACGCCACGATTCCGAGCATCATCATAGAGGCCGGGTGCTTGGTTGTAGACACGTAGCGGACCTTAGAGATGTCCTGGCCGAAGCTTACCACGCAGTCGTTTTGATTGTTGACGACAGGATCGACCGTGAAGGTCTTTTCGTCAGAGAAAATGGCAATTCGCTCGCTATGACTCTTCAAGTCGTTTAGAAAACGGCGACAGCGCTCCCGACATTGTTCCCGTATCCGATCCGTCAGCAGAAGCCTTACGGTCTTTCCACCTTCTTCTTTGACCGCTCTGGAAACTGTGGACACCGAAATTTTCTTTTTTAAGAGCGTCGGGTCTTGTTCGAAGGCTTTTCTCACAGCCAAACGGTTGACGAGTTGAGGTCTACTTGAACTAAGTTGTTCTTTAAGGTCTCTCCCATTCTTGAGCCCGTCCGCAATTCTGTGGATGGTCATCCGGCTGACTTTAAGGAGCTTGGCAATCTCGGATTTCGTGTGGCCTACGCTTAGGAGAGCAGCGATCTCTACTCGTTTCGTTCCCATCGCTTTTATCGTGGATATTAGGATCACTCAGAGGTTAACACGTAATTTCCTATATATTAGTTGATCCTTTTGTCGAAATGGAATTATCCAAATCATGAGCAGTTTATTTTTGGGGGGATGTAAAGAGTGTAACAGAAATTTTGCAAAGCCCGGTAATAAGGTGTGATTCAAAATGATAGCACCATAGAGGAATACGCCAAGTACTCAAAACATAAAACATATATAAGAATCTTTTATATATTTATTAATTTGTATGACACTACTGGTAAACAAAGTTTTCTAATATGGAAATTGCAAATCACATTAACAATTTATTTAACAAAAACATAAATTTGCCACTTGTAAACCGAGTCAAAATGATAGCACTAGTATTGAAATTGAAGAAACAAAATATTACTAGTACCCGATGTGACTTCCCTGTCTTGTAGGCATTGTTGCAACAAGTTTGTGAAGTGGTTGACTGTTAATTTTATCCCAAGACAACAAAATTGTTTGCTTCAGTTCTGCAATGGATTGAAACTGCCTTCCATCATTGTAGACCGCTCTTGACAGGATTCCCCACAAGTTTTTATCGGGTTAATGTCTGGCGAAAGTGGTGGCTAATTCCATGGTTTTTGACAGATTTTGGACCCTACTCTACACTCATTTGTATATAGTACAGCACTTCCTTTTATGGCAACAAAAAACGGCAAGAACTTTTGTGCTCACCTAATATATCCCTGCAGTAAACACATCATCAGCATACTTCTGCCAGCCATATTTACTGTTGTTCACACAAACACTCCATTTTGCAGGAACCATTCCCTAGTTGTATTTGCTGTATGAATATGTGCGGTCCTGTTGATATATGAAGAACGGTCCACCCAGGAATTCTGCAACAGGCAGAAGATGAGCTCCTAGCAACTCCTGATAGTATTCAGCCTTCATTCTTGAAAACAGCGACTCTTACCTTCTGACATCATGCCAGTAGTAGGACCAGCCATCCAGACCATCTAGTTTGAACTTCTTCTTATCACTCCAGATGACTGTTTCGCACTGTGTTCTCCAGGTCATGTGTTCACGAGCCAAGGCCACTCGTGGTTTCAGTGCAGGCACCATTTTCAGTTTTTTGTATGCAAGCCATGTACATGATTTCTCAGTTCGTACAAGTGTAGACTGTGATACCTGAATTGCAGGATGTGATGCAACAGATCATGTGCTACATTGAGAGTGCGCTAGCTCTTTTATGACAAATCTTTTTTGCCGTGTTGAAACAGCAGGATAGCGCCCAGTTGATTTTTTCGTCCCAAATGAATGAAATTGCTGACAACTTTACGGGAACGCTTGAATCGCCTGCCAATTTCTCTGGGAGAATGTCCAGCTTTGTATAATTCTCTTTCAAACTGTGTCAGTTGTTTACAACGAATTATTGGAAGATGTAGCGGAAATGAATTGTTTCACACGGAAATGAAAAAATTATTTGGTTTTCATGTTTCTCATTATCATTTCCTATCTTGTATGCAAAATATTTGCCACTGGTTGGTCTCATTAGGTAGAGGGGAATTGGTTGTGCTACAGTTTACAAGTGGAAAAATTTATGTTTTTGTTGATTAAATTGATAATGTGATTTGCAATTTCCATAATAGAAAACTTGTGTTTACCAGTAGTGTCATACAAAAGAAAAAAAAAGTTTATTATATATGTTTTTTGTTTTGAGTACTTGGCGTATTCCTCTGTGGTGGTATCATTTTAAATCATACAATATTTCTAGAGCTGTGCACAACAGTATTTCCTCACAAAAAAGAGTGAAAAGCACAGATTGCCAACTTTTCCAGAGGCACGATAGCATCTTTAGGATTTCCTGCGAGTGCTTTCAAAGCATTCCCACTATCGAATGCAATCCTTAAGTTGCAAGCATTAAAAATATTTTTCACGGCCTCAGTCAATTGCAGATTATAAGCAATTTAGGATTCGCATACTAGGTCTACAGAGTAAGTTGTCGACAATGTAATCTGAAAAGGCGTTCAACCTTGCTATAGGTTTAACAGAACTCAAATCAGTTTGGTACCTTTGGTCAGATAGAGGAACATTACGGCGGTGGTGGATCTTAGTGTGGAAGACAGTGTTTATGGCTAGGACAGTGAACGGAATCGTTCATAATATAGTGATGATGATTGCTGGTGGGTTTTTGATAAATGTTGAATTAACCCAAATAATGCTTGAATCTCGGAAAGGAAAGAGTTTATAACTCCATTTCCATAAGTGAATTTGATTGTAGGAAGCTTATAGACATGCTCTTCCTCTTTCTATCAGAATTAACATGACTGGTTTGGTTTGTTTGGTATTAACGTCCTTTTCAACTGCGATGGTCATTTCAGGACGGCATTATAGGGAATGCAAATTTTGCCTCGCAAGGGTCCTTTAACGTGCAGTCGGCAAACGACTACATGGGACCAACGGCTTTAATTCCCTTCCAAAGGAAGTGCGTGATCTCAGATTTTCCCCCTGAAAAAAATCCTCGTTATTTTCGGCCGGGGTCGAACCCGCGTCCTCGGGCATCATTGGCGAACGCGCAACCCATGCGCTATCGAGGCCGATAGAAGGAACATGAAAAGATGCATTAGGTAAACAGAATACAAAGTATCATTTACGTGAGGATGGTCAAAAGACCAGCACAAGTGGAGAAGCTCAAGACCGAAGCTATTGCCGACCAGTCGCAAGATTTTGATTTTTTGGAAAATCAGATGATCTGTGATGAGTTGTGCTTCCCTCTAACTCTTCCTAGTGGTCTGGCATCACATTTAGGTATGGTCATTCAAAGTGTAAAAAGTTTTAGTTCCAGTACAAAAAACTAATTCAGTATACATTGCCACTTCAATGTGTATCATGTCACTACGATGCTAGTTCATTTGTAATGATGATTACTTCCAAAATGTCTGCATATTCATTCGACTCAAACTTTGGCAGAGATCCTGTTCCGAATAAGATAGATTAAAAAATTTATATTATTTAATGTACACACAGTGACCAGCTAATTAGGAACATCCCCCTAATACTGTGTGGCGCCATCCCTACAAGTATAACTGTACGAATTCGTCGTGGCATGGATTCAATTAGCTGCTGGAAGCACGGTTCGTACTGTTTGTCCACGCAGATGCAAGCCACTCCCAGTTTATGCTTATTGAATGTTGGTGGATCAATGCCTCGAATAACCTGTTCCAGCTCATCCCAAAGATATTCGTTTGGGTTGAAGTCCAATTAGGACTGTGGTGTCCAGTAGTGTAAAGTTGAATTCATTATCACGCTCCTGGAACATTCTATGACGATACTAGCCTTTTGACACAGAGCATTGTCCTGCTGGAAGTATCCTTCTGATGGAAGAAACACAGTAGCCATGAAGGGATGGATGTTGTCAGAAACAATGTCCAGGTAGCCCTAACCATTAAGGCGTTGTTCTAGAGGTATCGGTAGACCAAGATTGTGCCAGGAAAACATTCCTGAGATCATTATAGAGCCTGCACCAGCCTGAACAGTGGAAACCAGAAATGAGGTCCATCACTTCGTGAATTCTCTCCAAATACTCTTGCCAAACATGGCCCAAAAGATTTCAATGAGTGAAGACGTCTCCTAGAAATCTTCGGCCATCTGCATGAAGCAATAGGAAACGGGAATCATCCGACTAGCTCAACTTCTTCTAGATATCAAAGGTACCCGGATAGGTTGTTGGCTGTTGTAGTCCTTCTTTGCAATGTACGGCATATAGAGTGTTCTTGAGATGTTATTCTGCGATCCAGTGTTGATCCACGGTTAATTTACAAATTGTGACGCTTCTATTCGTACCAACAAGCATTCCCTCCTACGCTCACCCCTTGGATCGACGAGTCGTTTGTGACCACACGTTGGTCTCAGGCTAGTTGCTTTTTGGTTGTTTAAGTCCAAAGTCCTGGTAACCCCTTGAAATGGTTGTTCGGGAAAAGCCTAGAAGTAGTCACCAACTATCATCCCGTGCTTGAAGTCGCTCAGATCCTTTGTTTTCCCCATGGTGACTGTCAAACCACTTGCAGTTGATATCCGTTTTCTTGCTGTATATTGGTACCAGTTGTAACGTGACAACTGATACATCATAATTGCTATGCCAATAAATTGCATAGTCATGGGTGTTGCTAATAAACTGGTCACTCAGTGAATAAAGAAATACAGTGCTACCCCTCTAATGATTCCCTATGTCGCGAAATCGGAAAAGTCACTATCAATGGCTGACCCCAGAGCGAGAAAACTGCTGTTAAACTTGAAATTTGCAAGTCATCCAACCAAGTTAGTCATCGGCTCTGGGAAGGATGAGCTATGTAAAATGTTCTCATCGGCTCTTTGGACAAGCGCCTCTTGAGGCGACCGATTTACAACGATCTTTCAGTTGCCTTCTGCTTTCGTATGATACCGTAAAACTATTTTGTTCCAGGTTTTTTTTTCCTCTGCATAATTACGTACAAGGTTCTGTTTCGTTGCCTTTAATCCTGGCCTTAGTACAAACTGTTTCACGGAACAACAAACTCAAGATATCACATATCGCTATGTTAAGGACGGTGAAATCTTGGCTCCCAGTCCTGCGACAGAGGGGCAGCACTTTACATATAGAAATAAACAAAACTTAACAAAAATTCCCCGCAACAGCTGGGGTTTCAGTAACACGTGATTATCACAATCTTAAATCTTCATAAATGGGAACAACGTCCAGTCTTCGGAATTCTAATTTCTTCACACTTAACAATTCTCTTGATCTCCTTTCCGATTCCACTACTGCATTTTCTTCTCGTTTCAAGTGCTGTTGCCAATCATGTTTATCACAGCAGCTTCTACTTTTAACCAGGTCTAAGTTTTCTGATCTCCCTTCTCAGACAGACTTCAAGGCTTCTTCCTGTGTTCTTCTTCGTATTAATCGAAAGCCAACATGCGAGACCCAATTCTACTGGGTAAAATTCAGACAGAGGGGGGGAGGGGAAGAAATACCACTTGCGTGCATTAATACGGTTAGTCATCCATGTTATGGGCTTTATCTTCACGCTTATACGAGGTTCAGACATCTAGGTCCAAAGGAAATTTCTGCACAGAAGTTTGGGTTATGATGACATTCGTTCGTTTTCTATCTCAACACCAGGGAAAGCATATTGTGCTTCTTTTCCCAGGTGGGACACAGTAATCTGTCATGCTGCTTCATTTGGGATTCAGGTAAGCAAGATAGTTTCCTGTGCAACAGTTGGATGCATAGCCATCGAAATACATCTCTGCATACATATTCCGTCGTGGAATCCTACAGTTAAGAAAAAAACTCAACGGGAAAAGTAAACCTTAGCAACGAGATAGCTACTAAAGTTACATTTTATTGGACGTAAGATATCAAGTGAATCAAAAAAATACTTGAAGCTATCCTAGTCGTAGGGATTCTATCTTTTCAGTTTATACACCGGGTGGGCAAGAAATAACGGGAAGTGTTAAAAGCTCGCTAGCGGGAATTTTATAAGGCCAAATGCAGTACATTTTGATGTATATACTTAGTGGAACATGCAGTTTTGCAATTTCTGCACAAAAAATAGTACCAAAAATCACCAAAGGGGGCGCTTCTTTCAAGAAAACAATTAATGCGTTTGCATAAGCATATTCCGTGTTGATCAATCATGACAATAAAAGGCAAGGCTGAGGATTTCAAATCATTCACAAACGAATGGCCTGACGATGACGCTTACTCTGCCAGACCGGGCGTTAATAATCAAGTTGTTTTATCAGAAGAGCGACAATGCAAGTGCTGCCCTTCCTGAATTTCGGCCATTGAAAACATTACGAAGAGAACCGATGAGCATAACTAACTTACGGAAAATGAGTGAACGATTTGAATCTACCGGAGCTCTGGGAGTGCAACCAGGCCGGGGACGCGAACGTATCAGGCAGTAACATGTTGAAGAAGTTGCTACTGCTGTTGTGGAACAGGAAATGACTACTGTGCAGGGTACCAGCAGTGCACACGCAATAGCGTGACAAACACATATCCCATATTCGACGGTGAGGAAAATATTGCATAAGATATTGATAATATTCATCCCAATAAACTCACTCACACCTGTTCAACAATTGCTTCCTGGAGATGGGTGTACCCGAACTGACTTTTCGTTTAGCACGTATCGAAGTGGATGATGCATGGCCATGGCAAATTTTATGGGGTGATAAGGCACATTTTTATTTGAATGATGATATTAATACCAACAAGCAACTGCCGTATTTGGGCTGCATCAAATGCACATGTGTGTCTGCCAACTCCTATGCATTCACCGAAACTAACAGTATGGTGCGGCTTTACTGCTTCTTTCACCATCGGCCCGTACTTTTTTGAAGAAATCCGTCCCGTGGACGGGTGACTTTTTCCGTCAATTCTGCCAGGTATGCCGATATGCTTGAGAATTTTGTGATACCACGATTGCAGGAAAAGGGTTGTCTGGAATTCTACCATTTTTATGCAGGATGGGGCGCCACCGCACATTGAATATCAGATGAAGCAGATCTTGTGAGAACGTTTTTCAGACAACAGAATAATTATTCGTGCATTTCCCACGGTATGGCCACCCAGGTCGCCTGATCTCAACCCTTGTGATTTTGGTTATGGGAATATTTGAAAAGCCTTGTGTATCAAGCACATGTTCCTGACCTCTCAACCTTAAAGGATCAAATAACGTTACATATCAGACTAATTAATGCAGATATGCTGCGAGCTGCTGTAGAAAATGTCGTCTACCGCATGCACACTACTGGTCATATTGTTGTTACAAAAGTTGTTATTATTGTACAGTATTTGTTCATTTGACACTTAGGTATTCATTGTTTTCTTGAAATAAGCGCCCCCTATGGCCACTTTTGCTACCTTTTTTTGCAGAAATCGAAACTGCATGTTCCCACTAAGTATATACATCAAAATGTACTGCATTTGGTCTAATAGAATTCCCGCTAGCGAGCTCTAAACACCTCACGTTATTTCTTGCCCACCCGGTTTATCAGTTCGAACAACGGTTCGATATTTCCAATCTCACTATCTGCATTGTTAAGATCAGGCACTATAAAGTTTTCTAGACTACGGACTTTTTTCCTGCATTCCAAAAACCAGGTTGCGACGCTTGTGCTTGCCTAGCCTGTCTTCCCCTACGCTGACTAAACCTTTTTTGAAATTCCAAAATATACACAACACACTAGTAGCACGGACAGGGCATTGTTGAAGTTCGTTGTAACAATCGAAAAAAACCTACAATCTTAACAAAAGTTCATCACATTCCTTCTTTTCCAGGATTTCGCCCAACAAGAAGATCACATGGGCTTTGCATCTGTTATTGGAATTTTTTTCTAAAACAAATCTCAAAATTTTGTTAGCCTGTCGATTTCAAGAGTAGACAAATCAAAGCAACGTTCGACTTCAGAACAACTGAAAACAAAACTAATTTTCTCATAAGAAGTTTAGTTTCCACATCAACAGAAAAACACGTTAGAAAATATAAACCTACGTTCCACATACGAGGGGCATTCAAATTTGACCTGGACTTTACTTTCGGTAAATTTCATTGTTGAAAAATCTAAACTTTCATTGTTGGGATGGCAACTTCTGCCTGTAATGCAAATGCGGCACTAGTCATCCAGTTGCTATGACAACCGATTGTTTGTTTAAATATAATCCCAGACAGCGACGTGTCGACCAAAGTAGAACGACGAATAATCGTCAAGTTTCTCCACAACGAAGGTGTGAAATATCACATATCTGGGCTTCGTCGAGCATCTTGACTATATAGAAAAAATAATAATCAGGTCTGAAAAGATGCGGTAGAAAACATTTTATTGCCAGACGCATTTCAGCGTTACGCAATCTTCGGAGGCTGTTATGCTACAGATTATGGGGCTGGCCAAGCCACTTTTATATACAAATGGTAAAGGTTAAGTGGCCAATTACAATTAAAAATAACAATAAAGATTATGAATAAGAAGGTGATTGGTCCAGTCGTCAATGCACGGATCTCATAACGGATAATTGATATAAATTGTATGTAAAATTACATGATAAGAAATATGTAAATGCTTACCATGTAAATTACAGGATTCATTTTTAAAATATATAATGTCACATTCTAACAAATTTGAACGTATATTTTGAATTTTCCCGACAACCTTCTGGGTGTTTAATATATTCATAAAAATCCATGCAGGTCATGTTATAATTTATTAACCTAACCTAACCTAAACTTCAAAGTGACTTTCGAGTCCCACAGTTACGGCTGCAAAACCAGAGATTAGCTGTTTGAAACCGGAGATTGGAGAAATAGGGCAAAAACTGGAGAGGTGGCAACCCTATAATCAATGTTAGGCCTATTGTTAAAATAGCTAATTAAAGTTAGGCTTATATTTCAAAATGGTGTGAATGTGGAGAGAAGTACAAGTGAAATATTCAAATTTAAAATACAGCTTGGAATGCTTAAAAGATTTTTTTCTTGGTAATTTATGGTAATCTTGATGTAGGCCCAAAACTGCGAGCATTTCATTTAGAAAGATTCGTGTGAGTGCTGCAACTCAACACTTAAATTTAGATGCATTTTTTGCCTGTGCTCTTTATAAAAATATTAAACACAAGAGTGACCACTTTTTGTATGTCATCATCATCGCCGTTCTATTCTGTTAATTTTGTAAGCATTCTTGCAACTAGTTTAACAATCGGTTAATTGCTTTAACTGGAAAACGTAGCACCATCTCTACACAGCTAACGATGACTAGAATTGGTTCGTTTTGTTCCAACAACTTCCGCTCAACATGGCTGATTGTGTTCCATTACCTCTTTGATATTTAGCTTCTCCCCAAATGGCTGGACCGTTCGCTGGATCTGTTTAGCTGATTCAATATTCCTGATCCACATGGTTAATGGTCCATTCAGCTTATCAAAATGGCTGAAACAGCTTGTCTGATTCAAACTGCTGATGCATTTGGTTTATCGTAATGGCTGAACCAAATGGTTGATTCATTTAGCTTATCGTAATGGCTGATCCAATTGTCTTGATTCAAACTGCTGATCTAGTAGGTTGGTCTATTTGGCCGATTCAAATAGCTGATCAACATACTTGATCCAGTTGTCTGATTCAAACATGTGATCCATTTAGTTTATCAAAATGGCTGAAACAGCTTGTCTGATTCAAACTGCTGATCCATCGAGTTTATCAAAATAAGTGATCCAATTGGTTAAAAATCTATTTGTTTTTTGGAATGCCATTTAGTTTGGCTAACCATGGACGTCTGGTTAAGTCCTAACTTCGCTTGGTGCAACGCAACAAACTTTAAGCGGCACTTTAAAAGCGAGTAGGTCTGACGAGGAAACCAGCGTATGTACGTTTAGGGAGAAAAATTTCAGGCTCAAGAAAGGTTAAACGTAACCATTATTGTAGGAGCATATTAGCTTTATTCTTCATTCGCTAACAGCAAGATGTGATGCCCGCAGAAGCCAGTTTGCTACGAAACTGTGATGAAGGCGTAGTGCCAATATTGCATGACTAAAGGTGCTTCTAAAAATTCACTCCAATTGCAATCGAGCGTGAGCCTTGTCATTGGCGCATCCAAAACTTTCCTGCTCTCGTCGTCGTGTGCTAAACTTCGAATCCGATTATTTTTAGGTCAAGCCTGATCGCTTTCGCTGTGCGATGATGGCATTGAAATCGTATGCAACGTCGACGTCTATTCCCAATGCGGTTTATAGTTCTGTAATGAATATGCGAGTGATGATTCGGCTCAATCGTCATTTGATGGATCATGATTGACAGTCGACAGGGATTCCGCCGTTTCTAAAATGAAAAATCAGGATTAAGACTCCAAAGTCTCTTTTTCGAAGTTAATTCGAGGCCAACGACTTCGTTGAGCGGATCACTGCTGAAGGAATCTGTGTCGGGGCTATAGTGAAAAATCTGGGAGGAGGCTATATTGAACGTAATTCGAAGCAAACAACGGTTTAGGAACGTCGTTGAGTGGATCATCATTCGCGCCAACAAATCGCAGTCTGACAAATGACGTTCCGTTCACATTGCACTTCTCGATCACGATTGACGTCTGGCTCATGATCCAGATACGAAGTGTGAACAAGGTATTATACCTCGTTCACACTGCGATTCCTGATTCGTGGGTGATGATTCGGCTCAATCGTTATTCGACGGATCATGATTGACAGTCGAGAAGTGTGATTGGTCAGCACCACCTAGCGAGCGATAGTCGAGGGATTCCGTTTCTATATTGAAAAGTCTGGGTCGAGACTCCAGAGCCTCGTTTTTGAGAATAGTCGTTGAGCGGATCATCATTGGCGCAAACGAATCACAATCAAACGAATGATGTTCCTTTCACATTTCACTTCTTGATCCCGATCGACGTCTGGATCATGATCCTGATGCGCAGTGTGAGCGATGTATTAGCTGATTCTTAAGCGAAGCATAAATTCCGTTGATGCAAAGAAGGTCAACTGCAGATGCTTGATCCTAACGAGACGCAACGAGAAGTGAAATTCCCGTAGCGAACGTGACAAATAAAGCATATGAAAGTTCGGTTGTTGCTAGCACCCAGTTGGTCAGGTGACTTTTTCGCTTCCAGGCTTTGATATCTCGTAGGCCTCGCCGATAACGCACTTTAGCACTTCTGGACTGTTCTGTTACTCTACAAAGCTAGTTTGTAACGCTGAACAGATTTGAAATGACAATTGTGCTAGCTATTGTTGGACAATGTCGATTGGTTGTATCTCAAAAAACGGGACGTCTGGTCACCCTACATAAACAACTAGCCTCCTAGTTTGAAAAGTAAACATTTCAATTTTAATAGGTTTATATTTCGAGAATTAAGTACAGGGTGTCTACAAAATCCGTGACAAAGATCAACGTTTGGATTGTAGATACAATGATAACGTACAGTCACAAACCTCGATCTATCTTTCCCGGATATAGTTTTCCCATCGTTGTTTGTCATTGGTCCGTGCGCAACTGCTACTGAAGCCAAGATAGTAAAACTTACATTCAACGTTTCTCAATTGACCTGTTAAAGTAGTAGGTACGACGAAGGAATAAGAAACGCATTCACGGGATCCTGTCGTGATCAAGCGTCATAGGACAAGTAGAAGAAAGAGAAATTCAAAATAATTTTTTCTTAAACTTGCGTACGTTACTTAACGTAACATCAATTTACGCTGTATCAGCAAATTAAGTGTTTTCACAAAAACGATGAATCAAGGTTCGACTTATCGCTATTTGTTGGTTGTTTTATCGCTATTTTTTAGTTGATTTATAGCTATTTTTTTATGAAATGAAATCATAGATGGCGCATACTGCCGGGCCAGTTGATGAACTGAAAGCCAAAATAACCAACACGATCGCTAATGTGAATGTCGGCATGTGACCCGATACGAAGTTTGATATAGCCCTACAAATCTGAACCAGAATTCTATATCCCTCCTATTGACGCAAAATGAAATTTCATCGTATATTTATAACAAGGCCAGTAATTAAGTGTTAATGTATTCCGGTCTGAACCTAGCGCTGCTCCGTTCCGATGTATCCTGCCGTGCCTCTATGAAGCATCATCGACTGCATCCCAATTGTGTTTTTCTTAATTACGAGGGAGAGTCGAAGAACATCTATACTTTCACCGTAACACACCTTCAAGATTGTCATACTGCCTTCTGAGCATGCGTGCTTAAAAGTTGGCACAGTTCAAACCATCAACAAGTTGAATTTTGAGGAAAGAATGCCCTCACTACAGCCCAGATCTTGCTTCCTCACACTTTCATCTCTTTAGACCACTCAATGACACTTTGCGAGGTCGTCGATTTTCCATAGACTTAGACGTGCAGGAAGCAGTGAATAAGTGGCTTTGCGACTGACTGAACACCTTCTTGGAAGGAATACGCAAGACGAAATTCGCAATCACCATTTGACCGCAGTCATACCAAGTCTAAGCACATATGTCTAGGCAGTATGACAACCCTGAAGTTAGTAAGACAACGTAGATTTTTGATTCACCCTCGTCTAATGAATTTCGCGCAGGAGTTAGCAACGTACTTTAAAGCTATCCAACAGTACCTTCATTTTGGCTGGACTTCCCCAAAATACTGTACAGGAAGATGACCGTTATGAAACCTCCAAAAATAGTCGAAACTGGACGAGCACGTGACATGATTTGCATGTTAAAATGTTCTGATTTGATGAGTGAGCTATTCATCCGACAATTAAGATGCGATTTTTTGGTGTTACTGCATTCATAATTGAATGCGGAACTATATTATATGCCAGCTGCATCGTCTTCATCCCTCCAAACGGGTGATAACCACGAGGGCGGGCAAAGAAATGATGGATAGATCATCTTGGAGAAGATGTGCACACCAAGAGAAGAAGAATGGCACCCTGCTGCCAATATAGGATAAACGCTAAGACAAAGAATCGAATGTGGAACAAGTTCGTCATTGGAAATTCGTCCCTATCAGTTACGGCTTATGAATAACTTGTATGTCCTAATTTGCATATAAGGATATATATCAAGTCATACGATATATATCAAGTCATTTGACGGTATAGACCTTTCAACGACCTGTCTATAGCGTACTCGAAAACTATTATTCTAAAGTACGTTTAAAATCCGAATCCTTCTGAGATTCATTGATAAAGTCAATTATGTGCAATGCTACGTTTTCAAGGTTGTTCAAATGAACATGATAAGTTCCTTCAACTTCGACGAATTTGAAGGTACGACAATGTTGCCTGTAGATATCTAAAACCTCGTTGTAGACTTCTCTTGGCTCGTACCAAGGTCCAGCTTATCTTTAATAATCATAACGTTTCCAATCGGTCTGGTCGATATTGCCTTGACAAACCCCGTAGTTAGCATTGGCAGAGTTCTAAACTGAATACGCTTATTCCTCGTGTACATGACTCGACTGGGATCGTTTGGATCAGGTCGAGATTCTCTTTTCATGATAATTGCAGCAGAATCGTAGGTTAGCGATCCACAGCTACCACCCGTTAAACGTTGAATGCACTCGTCGAGAAGGTAGCTTTTTTGAACTTTCTGGTCTTCGTCGTACGCGACATTTTGTTCTAACGTAGTGATTATCGACGTAATAAATTCATTGGAAGAATTGAGAGAGACGAGTTTATTCAAGTGGATGGAGACCGTACGCCTCACCATTTGCGGATAGAGTGCAGTGAACACCAAGCCTAAACCTCCTCCCAAGCTGTGTCCGATGTAAGAAAATTTCTTCCACTTCAATTGTCGCACGACTCTTCTCAATTGCAGAGCGTAGCCGAAGCTTTCGTATATCGAACCGGGAGGCAAATGGGACAAGAATTCATGACCGACTAAATCAATAGCGACAAAGCGCCACCTTTCGGGAAGTAATGGGGCCAGTGTGTCAAAACTTCCTGAATTATCTTGCCATCCGTGAACCCCGAGCACAGGCATCCCATCTGGGTGGCCCCATTTTTTCGCTACAAAAAAGAAAAAGAAAGAGAGATGCAAAGGGCGTTTCTAGATTTACTGATCAAAACTAAGACAGCAAACGAGGGTTGTTTTCAAATGATTTAGACTTGCTCTGGTATGCAAACCCTCGCAGTGGCATGTCGGCGACAATTCAGTGGTCTTAAACTGTTGAAATATGACGTGGGAGCTGGCCATCGATAGTCAGCCTGTTTGTCGACAATGACAGATCAAGGGAGGTCATTATCATGGGTACATTGACTGTATGATCCTGTGGAAGGAAAGCAACAAGCCCGCAAACATTAAGAGCATATTGCATTCAATGCGTGGTGTCAGGTTTCCAGACAATAACTCCCTGGAAAAGACTGGGTGTGTGACATCCCAAGAGAATGGTACAGCGCAACCACACTAAAGCTACTGGAGCTGTGGCAATGATGCATAGCTCTTAAGCGGGTTTGACAATTAAAAGCAGCGGCGTGCAGTGAACCTCATGGATCTGTTTCCAAAAGTGGCAGATAGATGGTGATAAAAGTGGCACAGCAAGTGTCTGCATCTGCTGCTGCAATCTGAGTGGTTGCTGATTATGACGTCAAGCTTGATTGTCTACCACTGATCTTCCGCTTGCCATGTTCATTCTACAGGCTGATTATAATTAAAGTTTAAGTTTCAAAACGCTATAAAAAAACCACTTAGTAGAATGACGAACATTAAAAATTTGTTTTTTCTTTAAAATCGATATATGTTTATGAATTATTTAAACTTTTTTAATAGATATTATTAGAATAATTAGTTGAAAATGTGTTCCTTATTGCTCTTATTTGTTAAAAACATTTTTTTCATTAACAGTAATTTAAGAATGACATTAAAGACGACTGTACAGCCATGCTGTCACTAACGCCCATAGTCACCAACAGCAGCATAACCCGTTCTTAAAAAGTTCAACTTTGTTTAAACTTGATTGGGCTTTGCAAAAGTTCTATTACACTCTTTACATCCCCCCAAAAATGGAGTGCTCATGATTTAAATAATTTCATTTCCACAAAAGGATCAAATAATATATTGTGAAATTACGTGTTAACCTCTAAATGATCCTAATGTCCACGACAAAAGCGATGGAAACAAAACGAATGGAGATCTCTGCTCTCCTGCTCGCGGGCCACCCGAAGTCCGAGATTGTCAAGCTCCTCAAGCACCCTGAAACGCTGCTGTTGTAGCCAAGCCTTGGTGTTCCGAGCAGCATGAGGATTCGCGTTGTCCTGCTGAAAGATGCTTGGTCTTCCATTGAACAAGTTTTGGCGGGATTGACATAGACGCTGTTAAAGAATGCTTATACAGGCAGCAGAGTTAATAGTGCCCTCGCAAAAGTGAAGTGATGAGGGCAGCAGAGTTAATAGTGCCCTCGCGATGCAGGCTTCTGAACTTTCCTCTGGTAACAGTCGGAATGATTACTTTCGTGCTTGGTCCTTAGCACCTTGTATTCAGAGGGGGGGAAGCCAAATAATATAATATTTAAGGGGTGATACTTTAAAGGAAACCCCGAAACTTAGGAATGAACGTGGCTCGTTAAAGACTTTTATTTTGTTTTAAAACTGCAATATTTATTTATAAAATTTCAAAATATTCCATACAAAAGAAGTTTTATACAATATAGTTTAATTGAGGAATAGGCAATGCGATCTCAATTACAAAAGAAAAAAAATATTTCTCGGAATACAATAAGGAATACTTGAATGTACGTTAGATACAGCAAAACACTATAACGAGAAATATTAATCGCTACATGAGTAAATTAACTTTAAATATAAAAAAATTGAGACAGACCAATTCCTTATAATGAATAAGGAAAAGAAATTTCAAATTCCCATTAAATGTCTAAAGAAAGACTGAGGAATGATAATCAATTATTAATGGGGGAAAAAAAATGAAATTGTGCAGCATGGCGTCCCTTATACGCGTTATACTTGAAATAACATTAAAAGAAATTTCATTATTACCTTATGAGGTAACACGCAAAAAATGCTAATCGATAAAGAATCATGGCTGCCTCGAGAAAATAAGAAATTCAATAAGATACTAAACATCGAACGGCAGAGTAGAAGTAATTCGCAGAGCATTAGAATAAAAATGATAAATGGAATACGAACGCCATGCTGCAGGGCCAGGAATGACGTGGAGGACCAGAAGGAGGGACGACTGGTCAAGCCAGTAGCTGGAAGTGGTCTGTCTGAAATTAAAAAAAAAATCAGAAACCACGGAAGGAACGTCAACAATAGTGGGACACACATCCTCGTGCTCACGAAAATTATTCGCGAGAGACAACTAGCTGCAGACAGTGATAATCACGTGGAAATTTTTTAATTAACATTTATTAAAACAATATAGAGGGTTGAGCATAATCTTTTGCTAGGGGCCTGGAAAACAAACAAAAACTAAGTGGAATGTTCTGCGGTTGATAATCAAAAAGTACGTTTATTTCTGCTTTCATCACATAAATATTTAGTGTGGCCACAACCTGCTTCTTGAACAGCACGCATCCGTTTCGGGTAGGAGGGGAGGAGTGTCTCAAACAGAGCAGTATCATACTCCATGCCCTTCAGCACAGATGTCAGGTGTTCTATTAGATGGCTTCGTGAATACCGATTTTCACCACGTTCTTGAATCATTAAAGATGCTACTGCGTTTTTTAACACGGCTCCAAAATGTTCAGCAACGTTTAGGTCAGGGGATGCACCAGGCCATTCGTTTTATGATAAGAAATCGATAGCACTTTCTCTTAGGATTTGCTGTGTTGCATTAGCCTTAAAGCAAGGTGCCTTATCGTGCAAAAAACAAACTTCATGCGGGTCGATAGTGTTGTCTGGATCTCGAAGAAACGGAAAAACATCATTTGTTAGCAAATTCCGAAAATAAGCATTATTCCATGATTCACCCTGCTCCTTGAATCTCCACATCATTCGCTTGGCGGTGAAACACACGAAGATGCCAAAGCAGTCAGGCTTCTTGGACAGCTCTTGATAATGTTCATCGTCAGAAATATCTTTAACCGATAAGCTCCAGACCCTATCGTTTTGGTAATTCCGACGTCTCATAGTCCACACAAAGAACTCGTCGCTCGGGGTAAGGTGCATGATGTCGTCTTCCACCCAATCCCGCAGGTAGTCGCAAAACCAGAGCCGGTCTTCGATGTTTAATGCGGTCTTCATCGGTTTCGGAATAACATGGAATGGCTTGATGTTTGCACGCTGACGATGTCTTTGAACCGTTGAACGAGAAATTGTTATTCCACGCTTGGCTTTAAATTCTTGTGCAACGTTGACACAGCTGCGACGTCTTTTGCCACTGTTATTAGCAATGATGTTTTTGCTTTCCTGTGATAATTTCTTGGGCCTACCCTCAGCAAATTCGGCATAGCAGTTATCATAACCTTTCTTACAATTGTCCATCACCTATCTATCCGATCGGTTTAACTTGTTCGCAACCTATTTGCGATTAATAAAAGACGCACCTGCTTCCATTGCCTCTCGATATGCATTTGCACGAACTCTATCCATGAAACGCTGCTCTTCACCGTCATTTATTAAACCAGCCATATTTGTTTGATACCAATAGACGCACAATGAACTACTCTCTGCCGAAGCCTCATAAGAGTGTGCTACAACGCTGCGGTTTAAGTCGCAGCCCCCTAGCAAAAGGTTATGCACAACCTCGTATACCCAACACTCACTGTCTGCAAAAAACTGTAAAACTGTAATATAAAATACAGCAGGAGGTGCCCGAGGAGCAATGGTTTGATTGATTGGCTGCAAATATGACCTTTGGACTGCTTTAACTCAGGGTCACAAAGATAGTGGACTACGGACAGTAGGAGTTTTTCACATGTGGTTGTTGGTTGTGGTAGTTAAGAACATTTTCATGTGGTTGTTGGTTGTGGTAGTTAAGATCATTTTCATAAGTTCAGGCATGATGTTTTTGATTCACCTATCACCAGAGAGAATGAAAATGATCTTTTTTTCTTTTCTTTCCTTTTGTTGTTTATTGTTGTTGTTTTCTTTAGTTTTTTGTTTTTAATGAAATAAAAATTTTAAGATGAAATAAAAGTTTTTGTTTCTGTTTTCATGTTTTTTATTAAATCTTATAAGGAAACAAATGAAATAAATGTTTTTGTTTTTTTTCATGTTTTTATTAAATTTTATAAGGAAAAATACAGTTGTGACATTTGTTTTGCTTGCATTTAAAGCAGCTTTTGGATGTTCAATTACAAATCGTTCTAAGCCTATGTGTTCATATTGATGATAAATATCAGGTTTTATACAATAATGAATGTCCATTTCCGTGAAGAGACGAACTCTGTATTTGAATTTCATTGTCCCGGTTTCATCAGGTATGCTGGGCTGTCCGATCATGAGAGCCGGGTAGTTGGAGACATGTATGTTGTGGTTTTTTATCGTGAAGCACTTGTTTTTGTCCAATTTTTGCACTATTGAAGATTGCAAATTCCATTTTTTACTTGTATTCGATTGTTCTCTGGCTGTGCCTTGTCGCATGGGGTAGTTGGTGGGTCCAGGTATGTATCGTGTGTATGCCTTGTCATCAGTCGGGTAGGGTTGATATGCGTTGGGATGTTCATTCGGAAAGTGTATCGTATAGTCCCATCGATGTTTGTCGGGTATTTCGTATTTGGTTATGTGGTCTATTGTTGTTTTCTACCACTCAGTCGAGTCGTGTCGTTTGGTGAAAGGTCCTGTGTCTGCGTTTTTCTAACGATGACGACGTGTCGTTGTGTTGTTCCTCTTTTAACAACGAGGTTTTGACTGGTTTCGAAGTCCCATGTCTCTGTGTTGGTTTGCCCGGTTTGGATGAGTCGTTTTCGGAGGACTGATGGTTTTCACGTGTTAGTCGTGCTTGTACAGGTCTCATGCCCTAGGATATTGCGTTGATTGCTTTGTAATTTTCTGTATCATATGCGGTTTCGTTGTGTTCTCCCGTCCAGAAGGGCCAATGCACATACGGTAGTATGTAGGGCGCTTGGCCATCATTGAAATTGAGCGTATACCATTTTCGTGTTTTTATAGTGTATGTGAATGTCACGTGTCCGTGATTCCTAACATTGAAATGAGTGACTGGGTATATGGAGGGTCCATATTCATGTTGTTCTTCTGATGTGCTTGTCATCGGTAGAATATTTTTGATGGCAAATAGTCTATGGCGCTTTATGACTGGTCCTGCTTCGTGTACTGTTGCCATGCCGTTTTAAATGCATTTGCTTGTGTGCGTATTTTTAACTGTTGGCGTTTGGTGTCGTCATATCCGTTTATGTCTCTGGTGTGAGTTTCGAGAAGTTGTTTTTTTTTTTGTTTGTTATTTGTTCGAAATGTAGGTGATATAATAGAGCTAAGTCGTGTGGCGTGATATAATGGGGAGGTTTTTGTGTGTAATCTGGTGTGAATGTCAATGGCCGCGTGTAGTCCTCTTGTCTGTGTTGTATGGTTTTTTTAAATTTTATAATTTTGACTCTCTGATGTATTTTTTCCGTTTCTTTGTCGTCTATGTTGTTGGTTCTGGGTCTTGCTGTTGTTATGAAAATGGGAATTCTTTCTTTAGACTCTTTGTTGCTGTTTTTTATGTCTGTTTTGATGGGTTTTCCTTCTAGTATTAATTTCCATGTTCCTACGTGTATGGGAGTTCAAATTGGTTCTTCAAATAAAACTATTGCTGCATCTGGTAATTGATCAAGGTGGAACGAGCTATTGTCTCGTTCTCTGGGGACTAATTCAGGTTGTAAAGGTTCTATTATGGTTTCTGTGAGTGGTCTCTTGCCAGCGTTTGTATCTCCTTGTAAAATGAACGTATTAATTTTTTTAATTGTTTTGTTTTAATGATTTCAAGCCATGCAAAGAATTCTGCTATATTTAAATTGTTTTCGTAAAAAATTGTTCTAACCATTGCTGTGTTTGTCTTTTTTTGTAAAACTTTTGATTATTGGTTTTTTGAGTAATCGTTTTTGAATCAATTTGTTGAAATGCGATTGCATGGTTG
>JAHWFO010037397.1:384588-455577 GCA_023313115.1 Rhysida immarginata
AACTTCTCCCAGGCCTTGGCTTTAGCTGTTGATACTGTCTTTGCTGCTGCTTTTCGCGCCTCAGTGTACCGCACTCGACTCCTCTGCCACTCCTCTTCAACAGTACCACGATCACTGGGTAGTTCTTTGAAACTTGAAGATATGCTATCTGCAAAGGTCTTCCTCACAGCTCTATCCTCCAGTGCCTCCCATTTGATGCGCCAAGTTTGTCTGAACCTAGTATTTCGCTTGGTTGGCATGGATTCAGAGAACCGCAAAGTGCAGACAACAAGGTGGTGATAAGTTGATAGTTCTGCCCCTCTTCTCACACGAGTATCCAATACTGATCGGAATAAGTCAGCTGAAACAATTACAAAATCAATCAGTGACTTCTGGTCCATTGCATCCCTGTACCAGGTATACTTATGGACATCCCTGTGCTGGAAGAAGGTGTTTGTGATGGAAAGTCCATTGTTGCAACAAAGATCCAACAAGCACCTCCCATTCGCATTTAAATCGGGGTCACCATTCCTCCCAATCACGCCTCTCCACGTTTGGTCATCAGCCCCTATGTGTGCATTGAAGTCGCCCATCAGGATGACAGAATCTGCACTCCCTCTCCTGCTAAGAGCAGCATCAACTTCATCTAGAAAAAGTGGGTACTCTGTGACTGCATTCGGAGCATATGTAAAGAATAGAGAGAGAGACCGTTTCCCTATCTGAAGCCTCAGGAGACACAGTCTTTCACCTAAGGGGGTCCAATCTGCAACAGAATCTGCCAGCCGGGGACTTGTGAGTATCCCCACTCCCGCCTGGGCAGTCATGTTAGGGTCACACCCGAGTAGAAAAGCTTCCACCCTCCTTCTAAGTCCACAGTTCCAGAACCCGGACGTTTCGTAGAGGTAATACCTATGATATCCAGTCGATACTGTTTGGCTTCCTCCACTAACTCTGATTCCTTTCCTGTCATGGAGAATACGTTCCAAGTGCCGATTGACAGCACCCGATCCCGTTGTCGCTTTACCCGTTTCTCCTCCTGGGCAAAGGCATGCGCTGCCCCCGACCGTTTCCCCAAGCGCATAGCGAGTGCACTGGTGGGACTTCTCGGAGGCATTACTCCGAGATAACAGCCGGGAGACTGTCGACTATTTTTCGAACGAGAGCCTTTTCTCAGAGTGATTTGAATAAATCATAAAGGATATACACAAGATGACATAAGGATCACCTCCTCAATTGCCAAACCGTTTTTGATATTTATTCAATTTTAAATTCTTTATCCGATATCTTATAATTTTTCAAATTTGTATATTTACTTTCCTTTCCATTTTTTATTAATACCTTAGTTTACGTTAACTCCGGATGAGTCTTCTCCGCGTTTTCAATTTTGATTTTTTTCCTTTATATTTCAATAAATTTTGTTCTCAAGGTTACCTTATAATTTCATTGTTATTGGTTCCTTATCCAACCATTCTCCTTTCAATGTCACCACTGTACAATTTATATTATTTACTTATTTATTCATCCAATCATGTTCACATTCTGTACCATATTTTCTATATATAAAGGCTTATGTCCTCTTGTGTGTATCCTTGATAAAGCCGGGAATAAATGGCGAAACTAGTCGGAAACTCTGTTCTCCCTTTGTTGTGTTGTAAAGTTTCTACCAATTTTATGGATAGAAACAGCACTATGAACCCCTTACTGAACGATTAAATAAATCATCTACACTACAATATTATTCAATATTAAAATGTCTTTTTTGATATCTTAAATAAAATAACCTGTAGAAATAAGTACTTTTAAGTATTATAGAATCAAATAAAATAACTATACACCATTGAGACTGTTTTGTCAGTCACTGTATTATATGTAGTAGGCCTTCTATGATTTTTTCTTCATTTAACGTAAATATTTAATGTTTAGAGATGTCCATTGACATTTTGCAAGTCGACTTAGAATTATGAAAATCAGCAGTTTTTGCCTACGTAAGAATGTATAATACCATGGTAATCAATTAATAGACTTAATTTTATCTTCGACGATTGCAAAAAAGAACGCGCCCCACATGACGAGATGCCAAACCGATGCTAAATGGATACTGGCCTTTACACATAATTTCATAAAACAATAGAAAAAATTCAAAATACTCCGTTTTGAAGATAATTTTTAAAGGTCGAGTTCCAAGCCACAATATATGCATTTGTATCAATTGTATAATAACTGTGGGCTTATTCATCTGCTGAACATAGTATAAAAATGAAAAATCAATAAACAAACACAAAGGAACTAAAAAGGGAAGTACGAGGAGATCTTTCTTCCTGGCCTAAGCGCATCTTCAGGTCATCTGACATGGTTTAAAGTTTAGGGCATTCCCCTTCTTGGACATTTCGCGGTGTTGGGTGTCTAGCAAGATTTCTCGCTTTTTGCAGGGGGAAATGGGGAGTGTGGGATGGACTTAGGAGGTAAAAATGCAAACAAAACGAAAATAATGGAACATAAAATCGGCATAAATATTGAAATGAAAATAAATCTAATTATAGAATTACTGCCAACATTTGGGTGGATTTAATAGGAGAATATATATGGATATGAAAGTAGATTTTATTATAAAATAATTGGAAATTTGGGTAAATTTGATAAGAGCGATTGCCAAACTGTTATCATCTTTTTTATATGTAAATTGATTCTTTGATCAGTTTTTTTATATAATTTTGCTCTCTCTGTAATATAGCTACCTGGTTCCATGCTATTGGGTGATCATTTAAGTAAGCATGGAACCAGTGAAGCTGGGAGAGCAATGGGATTGTTGATATGTTCTGTTTTGCATGCATTTTTATGCTCTTGTGTACGTGTTTCTAATCATCTTTTTGTCTGACCAGTGTATAATTTGTTGCATTGTGAGCATAGTATGTTGTAAATGAGTTCTAAGTATTTTTCCGGGACTGGAGGTGATGTGTTTAATTTGACTAGGCTGTTGAAATGAGAGTTTGGGATGCGAAATACTGGTTGGACATTTGTATCATTGAAAAAAATTTTATTGTCACGATTTAGTTTATGGTGGTATTGAAAAGAGAATTTAATTTTTTCTTTTTTGTTATCAGTTTGATTATTTTCCACAGAATTCATATTTTTCCTTTTTGGACGGTGGAAATTTCGTTGACGCATATTGTCAGAATTTGTTTTGGAAAGCCATTATTTTCCAATTTTATCCAAGATATATCTATCTGTTTTTGAATATAGATAGGAGAGCAGAGGTTGTATATGCAAGATAGACGATACTTAACGATGTTCATTTTGTGGGGATAAAGATAATAAGAGTTAAAATTGATGGTTATGGTACCGTGTGCGTGTTTTTCGTATACATCAAATATCACATCCTGTTATTCTAGCGAGTGATTAAAAGATCTAAGAAAATGAGCTGGATATTATTAGGACCAATAGAACTTAAGTTTTTACACTGTGCGTCTGTCTGTCTGTCCGTTGGTGCTCTAGCTTTCGAACGCTTCCGAATTTTCGACTTCCGTTTTCGCAATTCGACAACTCAGGGAAATCGGAAAACTGAGTTTGTTGGCAGAAAAAATCGGTGAACTACTTCCGGGTCAAAAGGTCAAAAATAATAAAGGGGACTATGGCTTTTACTATACAATTCCATGTATAAATGGCCTGTGCATTGCTAAATGCTGTTGTCCCTTTAAGATTCTCTAGCTGAAGCGGAGAAAAGGCTTGTGAATTAAGTGAAGACACTTGATCGTTTTTTTTGATGGTCATAATCAAACAGAACTGGTTCAAGGGTATGATATTAAGTGGTACAATTATGGTCCATTGGAAACTTACAATGCTAAAATATGGCATGTATTATATCAAACAGCTTGAAATAACATGTCATGATTGAATATTAACGTAAAATTAACGATAGTCGAAAGAGGTTCAATAGTATGTGGTTTCATGGAACCATCTGGTACAGGGGGCACTTTCAAAGCTCAGATTTGGCATGTAATATTTTTAGAAACTTGGAATGATGTGTAATGCTTGAATATCACGTAAAATGAATGATAGTCGAAATTGGTTCAAAGGTACCTGCTTTTCGTGGACCTATTATGGTTCATTGGAACTTTCAATGCTAAAATATGGCATGTAATATATCAAACGACTTGGAAAGATGTGCCATGAATGAATTTAACGTACAATTTTTGATAGTCGAAATTGGTTCAAAGGCACATGCTTTTCTTGGATCCATTATGGTTCATTAGAACTTTCAATGCTAAAATATGACATGTAATGTATCAAACGACTTGGAATGTTGTGCCATGAATGAATATAATATGAAATTATTAACAAATCAGGCAATTGAAATGCCCAGAACAGATAGGATTTTAGAGCATTCGAGAACGAAAAGGAAAGCATTTTATTTCTAAAGAAATCTTTCATTGCTAAGAATTAGATGAAAGTGCCTCTGATTGCTAAGCAAGGCGAACTTCTAAGGGAAATTAAGTTCAAACGGAATTAAGATACCTGAAAAGTTAAATAGAGAAAATAGCAACTCCCTATAGATTAAAACATATACGAATCTTTTAATTTTTAAGCATTCCTATTTCATGAAATATACGTTAATTGTTGAAGCGTTCTGTGTAATGGTCAATTCTATCGTCATAAACTATTGCCAACTCTTTTCTAGATAAGCATGTACGATTGAAGGAATGATTAGCTACAAGCTGTCGTTAAAATTTACCCAACAAAAACTAACTATTGATAATATAAAGCTTAAGTACTTACATGCCATATCATAGCATTGAAAGTTTCAAATGGTTTCATAATGTTATCATTAAAACACGGTACGAATTTCGATTATCATTAATCTTACGTTGAATTGTTTCATGGCACATCATATTTTAGCATTGACAGTTCCAATGAACCATAATGGATCCTGGAAATCGTGTGCCTATGAACTATTTTTGACTACCATACATTTGACGGTACAATCATTCATGGCACATCATTCCAAGTTGTTTGGTATATTACATGGCATATTTTAGCATCGAAAGTTCCAATGAACCATAATGGATCCAGGAAACCAGGTGTCTTTAAACCAATTTCGACTATCAAGAATTTTACAATATATTCTTTCATGGCACATCATTCCAAGTCGTTTCAGATATTACATGCCATATTTTAGCGTTGAAATTTCCAATGAACCATAATAGGTTTACGAGGAGCAGGTGCCTTTCAACCAATTTCAACTATCAATTATTTTACGTTATTGTCATTCATGGCACATTATTCCAAATCATTTGATATATTACTTGCCATATTTTAGCATTGAAAGTTCCAATGAATCATAATGGTTCTCTGAAAAGCAGGTACCTTTGAACTATTTTTTTCAATCATTCATTTTACGTTGTGTCACCCACATGCGGGGGCGGGACTCCCTTGTGACCATTCGACAGATCTAAACCCCGGAACGTGGAGGTAAGGAAGAGTGGAACTCGTTTAGGTAAAAAAAAAGACAAATCAGTGTGTTTCAAACAAAAATAGACATATTTAATCAAATGCTGAATTGTCAAAATGTTACCTTGTTAAATATTCTAATTACCATTACAAATTCAATATTAATAAACTCAGGGGCCCCCTAACAAATAAACTAAATGATAATATCTAAACAACATATACTCTAAATCCTTCTAATATTCTAAGCAATTTTACATATGCATAATATGCCTTAATCATATGGCATCTTGCCGACATAAGTGTCCCGGAACCATCCAGGGTAAAATACCATATTACTCACCGGCACTGTGTACCGGTTACTCTCTGTCCACATTAAACGAGATCATTGAGCTCCAAGATAAGGCCAATGCTAGAACGCGTCGCGTATCCCTTTTGTTTTCTTAGTGAGGGGAGGAATACAGTAACCCCTAAAATCGTCCAATAGAGCAACTTCTATTGACGCAACACAAGACCTCTTGGGCTCAAACACTCCAAAATAGCGTGAACAGTTATGGGCGACTATTTTCCATACACACCTGTGCCCCCTTTACTTCTTCATTCTATCTTTGTGCACGGAAAAGCATATGTGAGCTCAGCTGTACAGCTTCTGATTTTGTCTAATGATAATGCGTTACTTTGTTGCAAATGATTTTCAACTTAAAGCAACAACATACATTTATCCACTAATAATTAGTGAAACTCTAGGAGACTTGTTTTTTTTGGAAAACCAAATGCGAGCGTCCTCGGCAATAGAATCAATTGTCACTATCGCTCAAATGCGTATGCTTCAAGCATCGGAAAATATACGGTAAGCAGGGCAACGTGTCTTTTAGACTAACACACCAGACTTGAGAAAGTTCTCTTAGCCGACGTGGGACAATTTCTTCTAGAAAAAAACGGTCTCACTAATCATGTGGGCATGATATTTTCTCAACTCGATGAACTTAAACTTATTCTCGCACATATTCTCAGATTAATTACTGGAACGAGTTCGCGATTGATATGCATATCGATTGTCTACTCACATTTATGTTCTTATCTGTTGAGATGCAGGATTTTAAGTTTAGATCAATCCTACTAATTTGTAGCATGGTTGATGCCTGTCGATCATTGCTCAGCTTCCTGTCTTGAGTATGCACTTTCTCGTAGCGTATTCTACGAGGGCAGCCCAGAAAGAAATGCCCCACAATTTTTTTCTCCGTCCCAAATAATGGTACGAATGCGAAACTTGAGATATGCATTATTTGAAGTTTTCGGAGTGCGCGCGCAAAAGTTTCCATTTCTTCTGATTAATAGCGTACGTGCAGCAATGGAACAACATGGCTTCTGTAAGTGATGTACGTTATAAGCAGCATGGTGTCATTGAATTTCTTCCAGCGGAGCAAGAAATGGTTAAAAACATTCTCAAACGTTTATGTGCAGTTAATGGAGCATCAGCGGTCGACAGAAATACAGTTAGTCACTGGGCACAAGAAAGTAGTTTCACGGAGCTCCAAGATTTGCCATGGCTGCATGAACAGAACAAAGAGTGGTACAGACAGGGCTTACACGCCTTTGTAGGTCTTTCGTGTGTACAAGTTTCATTGTGTTCAATAAATAATTGTTGAGAAAAATTGTGGTGCATTATTTTCTGGGCTACCCTCGTATATCACACACTCAGCGCTCGTCACTGTCCTACGTCGAGGTCTCGCTGCCGACGTCTTCCCCTTCGATCTGATTTAGGACTATTCATTCCCGACGTTGCAGTCTCAGACTCAGTCCCGATTGGCCTATTAGCATCTCATTGCCGATATTGTATTTTTAATTTGCAGACGTTTCATTTATATTGTCTTTCAAATTTCTGCTCACCCTTGTAAAAGTAGTGCTCATTCATAAAAGAGCACATAGATCCAACTGATCGTTCAAGAACTTCGCAGTTGTTTCAGTATCTATGGCAATGCCCTAATCGGGCTTCCTCAAACAATGATCACCTGGATCTATTTTAACGTTACCATGGATGATGAGCAACAAGAGATTATTTAATCAAAAATAAGAAATAAAAAATAAAATAAAAAAACCTAGAACAGAAAAGTAAAATGCAAGAACGAAAATTTCAATTTTAAATACATTAAATAATTTCAAGGTAATTTTACAATTCTAAAATTATCTAAAAATTTAACTGATCTAGTAATAAATTGTAAAGAACGTAGTTCTTCCTTCTATTATGACAAAGACATTAACATTTGCTTTCTAGTTAATCGAGATGTCCTGCTTAATGCCTGCCCTACATTGCATCCAATAGGATCTTCTGCAAATTGCATATCCTACAACCAAAAAATGCAGCATATTGAGTCTTGAATGTGCCACCTAAACAAATGCATCCCCTGAACCAAATCTAGCCCTGTCTAATGGCAGGGGTCTATTAGAGCCCTTAATAAACCCCTGCTAATAAACACGGAAACATGTTCTATTAACAGACTTAACTAAAATGCAGACATACGCAAACAATGTCCATGAAGACATTAAGCAGACACGATTGTATATTTACAATGGAGAACTGAGGATGAATCTTAATAAGCGAGTTGGAAAGGATGAGCGAAGATTCCATCACCTGATAACGAAAAAAATAAATGAAAAAGCTTTTTTAAAATAATCTACTTAATCTACCTGAAGATTGCATTATACGAAGGGGGACCCAAAAATAACTGGATTGAAAGTGCACGGCCGTTTCTAGGCATAATAGAGAAATCTGCCATAGGTGGCTCTAGTAGAGACCTTCCCAAATTGGTTGCCCAAGCTACTGCTTGATCGTAGTAGTGTTACTCTCAACTGTTCTCGTTTACTATCTGCGAAATCGATATGGCAGATTTAAAGGAACAAAGTGTGTATGAAATTTTGCTTCCTGCTTGAAATATCAGCAATGGAAGCTTACCAAATGCTTTAACAGGCATTCAAGAAAGATGCTATGAGCCATTCACAACTTTTTGAGTTGTTTCGACCCTTTAAACAAGGTGAAATATGTGTTGATGATCTTGCTCCTTTTGGGCGTCCACCATCTCGAAATGACGAAAACATTGAAAAATTCGCGAGGATCGTCGTTTCACGATCGACGAAATTTCGTAAGAGACAGACCTAGTTATTTGGGCTCTAAGGGATGGATTATTGTTGCCCAATCTCTATGTTTGCCAGACCTAACCTCGAATGACTTTTTTCTATTCCCGAGAATAAAAAAAAATCTTAACGGGCACTGGACAAATTGAAGAGTTGAAGAGTTCCAGATGTGCTTCAAACAGTGGGAAAGAAGACTGGACAAATGCATCGAGTCTAATAGAGAGTGCTTTGAAGGAGACTCTAAAATTTTTGTAATAAACTTATAACCTTTTCAGAGCAACAGTCCAGTTATTTTTGGTCCCCCCTTTCCCATATATAGCTCTCACAACGAAAGAAGGGGCCAATCAGATTCATTCTCTTATTGACTGCATGAACCAATGCGCATATGTATCGGTTAACAAAGAGTAATATAGGAATTAGACCACTGTCACATGATCAGGCCACAAAATCCTCCTGATAGAGAAAGAAATCTGTTATCAAGAGGTTAGACGTGATACACAAATATAGAAGAATCAAAAAGTCTTATGGGAACAAGAAATTTTAATTTAACTAACGCATTTAGAAAATTTTCATCATTGGAGGCTCTCTTGTTACAAATTTGAAGCTGGGAAGACTGTCCCTGATAATTTTACCATATAGTCGTACACAGGATAGTACATATACCGTGTATCTAGACTCTTCCAAGAAAATGACCTGCACTGCCAACAACGCCAGAAAAATTCTAAACCCATCCCGAAGATAACTGTGTTTACAAACTGTGCTGTCTGGATTGTGAGGCTGTCTAAGTTGGGTCCTCGGCCAGGTCTTTCTAAGAAATATACAAGGAAGACCATTGGTCATAGAGAAATGGAGACAGGAAGTCGGCCTACCACCTCATCAAAGCCGGACATCGCATGCTACGTATAGATGAATGCATGGAGATCCTGTGGAAAGGATGCGACAAAGGCAAGATTCTCAACAAAGGAATGCGACACCTTCGGCGCAACAGTATCCTTCTTTTTGGCCAAACATCCTTTGAGAGAGACGGAATTATCAACTACCTGATTCGACTCAAAAACCTGCAACAAAATGGAAGAGCCCCCCCAATAGGTCGGTGTTTTAAAACGTGTCCACCATCTGTATCAATATAAAAGGGACAGTCTTTCAAGCTTCAAATATTTAACAAGACAGCCTCTGATGAAGATTTTCAAAAAATGTTAAGCAAATTAAATTACTTGTTCCCATATCACTTCTTTTTGTTTGTTTAAACATCGTGAGACTATGATGGTTAAACTTTCACTAGAACCCAGGAAAACCTAACTGATCAACTTAGGCTTGAATCTACTTGGCTATTGCTACTTCTCAATTGCGACATCTATGGCTGCGATGGCTATAATTACTATGCTTTTTTCCCGTATTCATTTCCATGTGACTATGACATTCCATTAGGTCTCGGCACTTCATAATCATATCCTTGTCGTGTCTTGATAATCCTCCCTGCAAAAGCCAACTATGATTATAATGTTAAATGTATTCAAATTTATACTCCGAACAAGTAAATATTAGGCGAAAGGGCTATTTGGAGTTTTCAGCAATTCGAATCTGCCAGTCAAGTCTGAATATGTCATGTGAGCTATTGCGATTGCATCCGAGTTGAACTGCCGAACACAAAAATTGACTTAAGATTGAAGCGACATCAACCTGCAGAATAGATGATTAGATGGTTCGAAGAGCAATGTAATTTGGCTTGCTTGACAATGAACATTACGATTAATAATAAAATCGTCACTGCACTGAGCTTATGACAGAGTTCCTCGGGAGAAGCTCTGGCAAGTGATGCAAGAGTATGGAGTGGATGGATTGCAATTACTGGTTGCTATCATGTCTCTATACGAAAACTCTGAGATCTGTGTCCGGATGAATAGCATTAAGGCAAGACCATTCACCGTGGGTGTCGGACTCCGCCAAAGGTGCGTATTCTCTCCGCTCTTGTCCACTATCTTTACGGACTAGATAGATAAGGGCAGCCGAAGCGATGAGCGTGTTTGTGTGGAGAGATTGCTCTTTGCTGACGACCTTGTCCTCCTTGGGTCTTCTCGCACGAACCTTCAGCATGCATTAGCCCGGTTTGCAGTAGCCAAATGTGAAGAAGCTGGGATGTAGATCAAAGTGGCTTTAACTGAGGTTCTGGTCTTTTCAAGACAGCCTGCTCAGTGCGCTCTCCATTTAGACAGGCGGAGAAATTCAAGTATTTCGGGATTGCATTCACGAGTGATGGACGGCAGGAGAAAGAATTGGTTGCTCGGATCGGTGCAAACTGTGTCAGACATGAATTGTGGCGAGCTGGGTAACAAAGCCAAGCTTTCCGTCTTCAATTCTATCTTTGTCCCCATTCTCACCTATGATCATGAGGCTAGGGTATTGACTGAAAGAGTGCGATCGCGAGTACAAGCGGCCAAGATGAGATTTCTGAGAGTTGTTGCAGGTGTTTAGTAAGAGTGCACAGCAGCACAATTAGGGAGTTTTTAGGTGCTGAGCCGCTACTTCTCCGCATTGAGAAATCTCAGTTGCGCTGGTATGGTCACGTGATACGGATGCCGCAAAGTGGTCTTCCTAGGCAGTTGTTAATTACCAAGCCGGTGGGTAAGAGTCCAAGGGGTCGGTGGACACCAGGTGGCCAGACTACATGAAGAATCTGGGTTCGAGTCGCATGGGTATTGCCAGGGAGGACATGCACTTGATGGCGGAAGATCACGTTCGCTGAAAATCCTCCACAGGGCTGCTGCACCCGCGACCCTAATGGATAAGAGGGTTTGAAAAGTAAGTAAGTACGTCACTGCCCTGAGCCCATCGAAACTGTGTTAATAAGCCTACTACAGGGTGAGCTAATGAAACGGGACGATTTCAAAAAATTCAGAAAACATTCAAAAAATCATCTGTTGTTAACTTTATTGATGAAAACAATCTACACGAATGGAAATGTTGTGTCTGTGCACAATCGTTCATTTTTTTAAAATAATGTTAGGAAAGTGGCCTCCATGTTGTAGCAGACATTCTCGCAGCCTCGTTGCAAAGCTGCCCATAATATTGCGCAGCATTTCTAGCGATACTGCGGTCACTGTAGCTCGAATCCTTTCTTTAATACCTGCAGAGATCTTTAGGTGCCCCCAAAAAAAAAAGCCTCATGCGAAAGTCAGGAGAACGAGGTGGTCAAGGAATATCACCGTTCTTGCTCATAAGATGACCCATGATAACTATAGTGCGTTTTAAAGCGACTTGAGTGTATTAGAACAGTTACGCAACCTTTTTACGCCCTGATGTGACGTCGCATAGAAAAGTAGTGCAGCGTAAGTTGTTGGGATTGGTGAGAAATAGCAACATCCAAAATGGCTGAAGCTACTGCGTGTTCGCTTCTAGCGTTAGTCACTTCATCTTCACCAGCTCGTTATTGTAAGCGACATCGTCGAAGCATTGATACTGGAAACGCGTTCGAGATCGCGCACTATACGTCTTTGTGCGTCCACTAAACGCACTAATTTGTTCGTCATGGTACCCGGTCGTGTTCATCATCGCCAGTGCGTGCACTAAATGACCCTAGGTTAGGAGCAGAGCCGTTTAGTGCGTTGCAAGTTAGCGCTGCCCTAGAGATTGGAATGTAGCGATAGATAGTTCTG
Organism: Rhysida immarginata; assembly: GCA_023313115.1. Classification (NCBI taxonomy): domain Eukaryota; kingdom Metazoa; phylum Arthropoda; class Chilopoda; order Scolopendromorpha; family Scolopendridae; genus Rhysida; species Rhysida immarginata. The sequence continues at coordinate 396,795 of JAHWFO010037397.1, forward strand.
AATTTTAGTTACTGTTAAAGAGCCAACAGGTATAAAAATAATTGAATTGTGCCTATCGTTTAAACTGACATTGAAATCTACCTGAATGCAGATATTATGTTGAATTATAATTTCAGCACTACGCATACTATTCATGATAGCACGGGTGAGGTGAACATCCCACTTTCGTGCTCTTTCCTGTTTTTCATGACACACACAAAATGCACCACACTTTTTACACCGCCCTCAATGAGTGATGTCATTAGGTGCGGTTAGTATGCACGTATCGAACGCGCCCTGGATCAACTACATGTTATTCGGTCCCGTAACTGTTCTAACACACACAAATTGCAATGAAACGCAATATAACTTCACGCTCATTACATTGACGACCCAAACACGCATGCCCTCTACTTTTTCTGCAGTAGCCTTCCCAAATATTGCCGTTTCATTGGCTCACCCTGTATCATCAGCTGCTGCCATTTTTGAGAGTGAAGAAAAGTAAATAATAATAATACAATCACTTCCCTGCAGCAGAAGGAAAGCATAATGAAATGTTTTGTAGCGAAAAGTTTGTTGATTTTAGTGCAGGGATTCTAAAACTTCTATTTCTCACAACACATTGGAAGAAATATTGCAGTACACCTTAATTATTGTTACATTTTCTTAATTTTTTTTCTCAGAGGCACAGCCCTATAATTTTGCAGTATTTGAAATTTGAGAACCCCAGGTTAAGGAAAAAAAATCCCTTGACTACTGCTATAGTGGCTAAAAAAGCTACGTCATGGGTTAATTTGCCGACTTCCCAGGTAGGAATTTATCAATGACCTTTACATGAAGATTCTGACTAGATTATGATGTCAAACATGTTTTGTGAGCAGTCAACCAATCAGAACGAATTGCCGAATGAGTCACGACTCAGACAGAGTCTGATCTGAGTTGCCGAATGTGTCTATTATAAACTGTAAAAGAATAAAGAAAAAACCAAAAAGGCTCATGTACATAAGTTAACAAATGGGCCAATAAAAACAAGAAGCCGAGAGGGAGGGGAAGGAAACAAAGTTAATAATGATAATAAACATTAATATGCACTGCAGGAGAGTAAATAGGATGCTCGGATCCGTGCAGCAATCTGTGTCAGACGTGAACTGTGGCGATTCGTGGTAACGAAACGCAAGCTGGGTAAAAAAGCCAAGCTCTCAGTCTTCAAATCTATCTTTGTCCCCATTCTCACCTATGATCATGAGGCTTGGGTAATGACCGAAAAAATGCGATCGCGGGTACAAGCGGGTACAAGAAATGAGATTTCTAAGAGGTGTGGCAGGTGTTACCTTAATAGATAGAGTGTATAGCAGCACAATAAGGGAATCTTTAGGTGTTGAGCCGCTGCTGCTCTGCATCGAGAGATCTCAGTTGCGCTGGTATGGCCACGTGATACGGATGCCGCAAACTATTCTTCCTAGGCAGTTGTTATTTTCCAAGCCGGTGGGTAAGAGTCCAAAAGGTCGGTGGAGACCAGGCTAGTTGGAGTATCTGGGTTCGAGTTGTTTGGATATTACCAGGGAAGAGAAACGTCTGATGGCGGAAGATCGCGATCGCTAGAGACCTTACATAGGGCTGCTGCCCCAGCGACCCTAGCGGATAAGCGAGTTTGAAAAGTAAGTAAGTAAGTAAAATTAATAATAATATCTAAATTTATAATTAATAAATAAAAATATGAGGTGCGGTTAACAAGTTCCGGGATTTGTTGAGCATCTCACCAACAAATGGCAGCACACGTCCACAAATACAGTAAATTATAGCCCTAACATTCATAAATCAGCTTTTCAAAACTTCTTTTCATTGCATTGGGAACGGTGACCACGTAAAGTACGGAGCATAAAATTTGGTAAAGCTGCAGTACGTAAATAATGTTAAAGTGCATGTAAAATAATGACCTTACAGCATACAAAATCGGTAAATGGGTTCCTTATAAATATAGGTAGAGCAGGTTTATCGCATTGAGCCCATATAACTAACGCAAGGTTGTTGCATAGTTAATATATAGACGAAAGCTCTGAGCTGTGTATCCGATAAATGACATTAAGTCAAGACCGTTCACCTTGGTGTTGGATTCCGCCAAGAGTGCGTACTGTCGCCCCTTTTGTTCATTATTTTAAGGGACTGGATAGACAGGGCAACCGAGGCGATGAGCGTGTTTGTGTGGGCAACTGCCTGGTGGAGAGGTTGCTCTTTGCTGACGACCTTTCCACTTTGGGTCTTCTCGCACGAATCTTCAGCATGCACTAGACCGGTTTGCAGTAGCCAAATGCGAAGATGCTGGGATGAAGATCAGTGTAGCTAAAACCGAGGCTCTGGTCCTTTCAAGACAGCCTGCTCAGTGCGCTTTCCATTTAAACGGGTGGAGAAATTCAAGTATCTCGGGATTGCATTCACGAGTGATGGACAGCAGAACAAAGATTTGGATGCTCGGATCGGTGCAGCAAGCTGTGTCAGACGTGAACTGGGGCTATCCGTGGTAACGAACCGCGAGCTGAGTAACAAAGCCAAGCTCTCCGTCTTCAAATCTATCTTTGTCCCCATTCTCACCATTCATGAGGCTTCAGCAATGACCGAAAGAGTGCGATCGCGGGTACAAGCGGGTACAAGAAATGAGATTTCTGAGAAGTGTGGCAGGTGTTACCCTAGAAGATCGAGTGTACAGCAGCACAATAAAGGAATCTTTAGGTGTTGAGTCGCTACTTCTCCGCATTGAGAGATCTCAATTGCGCTGGTATCTCCACGTGATACGAATGCCACAACTAGTCTTCCTAGGCAGTTGTTATTTTCCAAGCCGGTAGTTAAGAGACCAAGGGGTCGGCCTAGAACCAGGTGGCTAGACTACATGGAGAACATGCGCCTAATGTCGGAAGATCGCGATCGCTGGAGATTCTCCATAGGGCTGCTGCCCTCGCGAACCTAACGGATAAGCGGGTTTGAAAAATAAGTAAGTTTGAGCAATGGAGCAGCAGAATAAAAACACACTCCGAATTCTTTGGAAAAGTGGCATCAGAAATAGACAGGAGGCCAGCGAAAGATGAGGTATAACCTTGAGAACATGTTACTTAATAATGAAGATTCTGGATTCAGGAGAAGACATTGAATGCAACGTTGGATTAGGTAGACCCAAGATTGTAGAGGGTATTGATCGATGCCGTAATGCACAGTTGGCTGTACACAATCCACAGATTTAAGAAATGTACTCTTGCCAAATATGACTCAACAGATTTCAATGACTGGAAACTTCTGGTAGAAATAATGTAGGACAATATGTCGTTTGATCTGTTGAAGTCATTTTTCGATAGCATGCCCGGCAAACTGCATGAGTGCTTGGAAAAATGAGGAGGGAAAAATCAAGAAATGAGTTTGTAGTACACTTATTGTCAAATGTTGACGGTAAATGATGGTACCTTACTACCTTACTTGTATGGATGTCACGTTTCCTTATATTAAGACACTTGTATTGTTTCTTTCATTACAAGAGATTGTCTGACTTTATCATGGATATTAAGTTAGAGAACTAACAAATTCTAAAGCAACCTTGACTTCACTTTCACACCCATCCTATTTACCAGATTTGGCTCTGCAGACACTGCCCTCTTTTCGAAAATGAAGATCCAGTTGAAAGGTCATTGTTTTGATACAATTGAGCAGATCCGGTGTGAATCGCAGAAGTGCTCGACTCATTTCAACAAAAATACTTTCAGGCCAAATTTAATGTATGGCTTCGCAAGGGGCCTATTTTGAAGGAACATTTTGAACACACCTAGTAATAAAAAAAAACTAACCAAAACGAGAAAGAACGGTAAATATATGGCCAAAAAATAAACAAAAGATGAAAAAACAATATGAAATAAGAAGATGCAGAATCAATTCAATAAATCAGAACAGCCTAAGGTCGGCCCTTTGTCCATATTCAATAACTTTTAAAAAGGCCTTTTATAGATTTCCTATACCCTCAAAGCTGTAATTGAATTTTTAAATTGACAGGCCTAACTTAAAATTACCTAAACCCATACTACGACCAGTTTCCAGAACGTTTGATCAAGTACGCTCTGTCAAATCTGCCATATCTTGCACGAGCTAAATGCTTTTTCTGCCTATTTATACCGGGCTTTGCAAAAGTTCTGTTACACTCGTGACGACCCTCAAAGAAATGGACACGACGATGTTCACGAAGCAGTTAGACATGTTTTTATTGTGCCATCATGTAGAATAACATTGTTATGAGTCATTTATTCAATGCAGCCACCATCTGCATCAAGAACCCGCTCCAGACGATGCCGAAAAGCCTTGCAAACTTTGCGAATGTAGTCTTTTCTCATTCTGATCCACACACTGTTGACAGATGTTTTCAGCTCGTCGACGTTGCTGTGACGGACCTTGCAGGCCTTCCCCTTGACATGCGGTCACATGCTGTAGTCAAGTGGATTTTGAGGCTACGGAGGCTAAAAAGCCCTTCGGCCAGAACGTCATGTTGGACCACAACCTGTTTTGCACAGTGTTGGCCGTGTGAGCAGGGGCACCGTCCTTTTTAAAGATGTAATCCGCATTTCTTCACCCAGGGAAAGACATTTGTGGCCAGGATGTCCTTGTAATCAGCCGCCGTTATCCGGTATCGACTTGGAAACAACACGGGTCGTATTTTCTCGCCATTCGACGCTACGATTCCGAGCATGATCATAGAGGCCGGGTGCTGGGTTGTAGACACGTAGCGGACCTTGTAGAAGTCCTAGCCAAAGCTTACCACGCAGTCATTTTGCTTGTTGACGAGAGGATCGACCGTGAAGATCTTTTCCTCAGAGAAAATGACAATTCGCTCGCCATGACTCTTCTTGTCGTTGAGAAGACGGCGACTGCGCTCCCGACGCTGTTCCCGTATCCGATCCGTCAGCCTCTGCCTCAAGCTCTTTCCACCTTCTTCTTTGATCTTTCCGAACACTGTGGACACCGAAATTTTCTTTTTCTTTGCGAGCGCAATCATTTTGAGCTTCGGGTCATGTTCGAAGGCTTTTCCAACAGAGAAACAATTGACGACTTGAGGTCTACTTGAACGAGGATGATCTTTGAGGTCTCTCCCATTCTTGAGCCTGTCCACAACTCTGTGGATGGTCATCCGACTGACTTTGAGGAGCTTGGCAATATCGGACTTTGTGTGGCCCGCGCGTGAGGGAGCAGCGATCTCTACTCGTTTCCTTTCCATCGCTTTTGTCGTGGACATTAGGATCACTCAGAAGGTAACACGTAATTTCCACTATATTATTTCATCCTTTTGTCAAAATGAAATTATCCAAATCATGAGCAGTCTATTTTTTAGTGGATGTAAACAGTGTAACAGAACTTTTGCAAAGCCCGGTAATAAGTTGCGAGTCAAAATGATACCACCACAGAGGTATATGCCAAGTACTCAAAACATAAAACATATATAAGAATCTTTTATATATTTTTTTATTTGTATGACACTCTTGGGAAACACAAGTTTTCTAAAATGGAAATTGCACATTATCAATTTAATCAACAAAAACATAAATTTGCCACTGGTAAACTGAGTCAAAATGATAGCACCAGTATTGACATTGAAGGAACAAAATATTACTAGTACCCGATGTGACTTTCCTGTTTTGAGATCAGCTTAAACACTTCTCGTAGGCATTGTTGCAACTGTTCATTGTTAATTTGATCTCAAGACAACAAAATTGTTTGCTTCAGTTCTGCAATGGATTGAAACTGCCTTCCATCCTTGTAGACCGCTCTTACCAGGATTTCCCACAGGTTTTCATTCGGGTAATGTCTGGGGAAAGTGGTGGCCATTCTACGACACACACACATACACTCCATTCTGCAGAAACAATTCCCAGGTTGTTTTTGCTGTATGAATAGGTGCGCTGTCCTGTTGATATATGAAGAACGGTCCACCCAGGATTTCTTCAACAGGCAGAAGATGAGCTCCTAGCAACTCCTGATAGTCCACAGCCTTCATTCTACCAGAAGGGAAAGCAAGGGTTGTTTCGCCACGAGAGCTAAATCCTGCCTATACCATTAAAGATCCACCCCCTTGTTGACGCTTTGAAAACAGCGACTCTTATCTTCCGACATCATGCCAATAGTAGGACCAGCCATCCGGACCAACTAAGTTGAACTTCTTTTCATCACTCCAGATGACTGTGTCCCACTGTGTTCTCCAGGTCATGTATTCACGAGCCCAGGCCACTGGTTGTGGTTTCAGCAGGCAAAAATTTCAGTTTTTTGTATGCAAGCCATGTACATGATTTCTCTGTTCGTACAATTGTGGACTGTGATACCTGAATTGCAGGATGTGATGCAACAGATCGTGTGCTAGATTGAGAGTGCGCTAGCCTTTTTATGACAAATCTTTTTTTGCCGAGTTGAAAGAGCAGGATGGCGCCCACTTGATTTTTTCATCCCAAATGAATGAAATTGCTGACAACTTTATGGGAACGCTTGAATCGCCTGCCAATTTCTCTGGAAGAATGTCCAGCTTTGTATAATTCTCTTTTAAACTGTGTCAGTTGTTTACCACGACCCATTGGAAGATGTAGCGGAAATGAATTGTTTCACACGGAAAAGAAAAATTATTTGGTTTTCATGTTTCTCATTATCATTTCTTACCTTGTATGCAAAATAGTTGCCACAGGTTGGTCTCATTAGGTAGAGGGGGATTGGTGGTGCTACAGTTTACAAGTGGCAAATTTATGTTTTTGTTGATTAAATTGATAATGTGATTTGCAATTTCCATATTAGAAAACGTGTGTTTACCAGTAGTGTTATACAAAAAAAAAATAATCACACCATATTTCTAGAGCTGTGCACATCAGTTTTTCCTCACAAAAAAGAGTGAAAAGCACAGATTGCCAACTTTTCCAGAGGCACGATAGCATCTTTAGGATTTCCTGCGAGTGCTTTTAAAGCATTCCCACTATCGAATGCAATCCTTAAGTTGCAAGCACTAAAAATCTTTTTCACGGCCTCAGTCAATTGCAGATCATAAGCAATTTAGGGTTCGCAGACTAGGTCTACAGAGTAGGTTGTCGACAATGTAATCTGAAAAGGCGTTCAACCTTGATATAGGTTTAACAGAACTCAAAACAGTTTGGTACCTTTGGTCAGATAGAGGAACATTACGGCGGTGGTGGATCATAGTGTGGAAGACAGTGTTTATGGCTAGGACAGTGAACGGAATCGATCATAATATAGTGATGATGATTGCTGGTGGGTTTTCGATAAATGTCGGGTTAACCCTAAAAATGCCTAAATCTCGGAAAAGAAAGAGTTTATAACTCAATTTCCATGAGTGAATTTGATTGTTGGAAGCTTATAGGCATGCTCTGCCTCTACCCATCAGAAGGAACATGATTGGTTTGGTTTGTCTTATATTAACGTCCTTTTCAACTGCCATGGTCATTTCAGGACGGCGTTATAGGGAATGCAAATTTTGCCTGGCAAAGGTCTTTTAACGTGCATTCGGCAAAGGACTACATAGGACCAACGGCTTTACTCCCCTTCCGAATGAAGTGCGTGATCTCAGGATTTTCCCCCTGAAAAAATCCTCATCGTCTTCGGCTGGGGTATGACCTGCGTCCTCGGGTCACCCCTGAGCCACCGAGATCGATAGAAGAAACATGAAAAGATGCTATGAACAAGTGGAGAAGCTCAAGACCGAATCAATTGCGGACCTGTCGCATGATTTTGATTTTGTTGAAAAGCAGATGATCTATTAAGATTTCTGCTTCCCTCTAACTCTTCCTAGTGGTCTGGCATTACATTTAGGTATGCTCATTCAAAGTGTAAAAAGTTTTAGTACCAGTACACAAATTATTTCAGTATACATTGCCACTTCAATGTGTATTGTAGCATCCCCCCACACATGCAATATGTCCGATAATGCTCTAGTGTTCGATCAACAGCTTTTGAGGTTGGCGAGAGCTAAGAGTTCGAGACCAAAAACTAGAAATGACACATGATATCTCTGTATTTATATATGCACACAATCATTTATTCATCTAATTATATAACCAATCCATAACCTATATACATTGTACTAATACATGTTAATTTTATCACTAAGGGGCCCCATCTACCATGTTTCTGGTTCAAAATTAAACTGAAGGCTAAGGCCTTTTAATGTAATTAATTTATACAACCAGCACCCCAGCCCTTTTAAAAGAGACTCTGCAGTTGCAGGTAATTAGAGTTATGGTGACCATGCTTGCTTGACCACCGCTCTAAGGAGACCTACACTTCCGAATCAAATATTCCATTCGTTTGCGCCTAACAGCGCAATTCCCCTCCTTTATTTACCTAGAAAGGGGGGAGGAACAGTGACCCCTCTAGGTAAGTTTAGATGCCCCTACAAAAAACTCAATTACGGAGCGCGCTACTAATTTTAAAATTATAGTCATATGCGTTCCGTGCATTACTGTAACATCAGTCAATCTTGCTAGTCGTGCCACCCACGATACCCATAACCAAATTCTTGCAGAGTCCCAATTGAGATGACTAGGTGCATAATAAGAAAAAATAAAATTATCAATTAACTTATTTCTTAAACAGTTGCTGATTCGCATTAATTGAAGAGCTTTGAACACAAAAATCAGGTCCGCGAGTGTCTCCATATATCCCATACAATGTAGCCGTAACTCCGAGGAAAAATCGTCAATCGCAGGTAATTGTAAAGTTTGGGCGTGCATCCGTGGCACGCAAACAAACATCATTACGCACTCACCCAGGAACTTCATAATACTCTGTAATCACGCTGATTTACCATATCCCACGCCTGTCGCTCTCAATTTCGAAATTGATTTCGAACGTTCTGTTTCTTCAATGCTGGTCGTACTGCATAGGTTCCATCAGGAATTATGGTCCGCTTCTTGCCTCGCTCGTACAATCAGTGGCCTGACGAATAACCATATTAAGAGAAAAGTATAATAATATAATATGAACAATAAAACCGTTTATACTTTCAACGAAATTTTATTTCTTGCTTTCCTCTTTATTAGGTTCCTGTTGTTGAAAGACTTCTAGGTGTTAGTGGACATCGAATTCCATAATTATGTGGTCTTATTTTCATAATCGATTCGTGGGATAGATTGTTACTTGAACAACAACAATGTCCGTTACATTTTGGTAGTTTCCTCAATTCGAACGTCCTCAACATAAAGGGCAACGGGCATCTCTCATAACTTGTTAGCCTTCTTTTTAATGATGACTAAAAATATACCTCTCTTTCACAACAAAACGGCAAAGCACGCTCCTCAAATTCGCCGAAACGATCGCAACAATCCTCCGCTTGAAGCTGAGCTACATTCTCGGAAGATACATTAACAATGCAGCTCCAACAGAGGACTATTAACGATCGTTCACGGCATATATATAACTCAACGACAATATAAACAAAAAACTTATCGCACTACAAAAAATACCACTCATACAACGAACACACCTACTATAAGACTACGCACTAATAATAATAAAAAAGTTTATAATAACAAATTTTACTTTTCTACTATACAATTTTCTATATATATATAGTCCTGCCATCAGACACACGTGATCCCTACACTGTAACATCACAGTATCATGTCACTACGAAGCTAGTTCACTTGTAATGATGATTACTTCCAAAAATCTGCATACTCATTCGACTCAAATCTTGGCAGAGATCGTGTTCCAAATATGATAGATTAAAAAATTTACACTGAGTGGCCAGCTAATTAGGAACGCCCCCCTATTACTGTGTTCCACTATCCCTACAACTATAACAGCACGAATTCGTCGTGGCATGGATTCAATTAGCTGCTGGAAACATTGTTCGTAATGTTTGTCCACGCAGATGCAAGCTGCTTCCAGTTGAAGGAATGGATGTGGTCGGAAACAATGTCCAGGTAGCCCTAACCATTAAGGCGTTGTTCTAGAGGTATCAGTAGACCAAGATTCTGCCAGGAAAACATTCCCCAGATCATTACAAAGCCTGCACCAGCCTGAACAGTGGAAACAAGACATGAGGTCCAACACTTCGTGAATTGCCTTTGAATACTCTTGCTAAACGAGGCCCAACGGATTTCAATGACTGGAAAGGTCTGCTAGAAATGTTCGGCCATCTGCATGATGGAATAGGAAACGGGATTAATCCAACCAGCACAACATCTTCCAGCCCATTGTTAGTGATCACGGGCAATTTGGAGAAGTTTGCCACTTTGTGTGAATATCAAAGGTACGTGGATAAGTTGTTGGCTCTTGTAGTCCATCGTTGCAATGTAGGGCAAATAGAGTGTTTCTAAGATGTTATTCTGCGAACGAGTGTTGATCCACGGTTAGTTGAAAAAATTGTGACGCTTCTATTCGCACCAACAAACATTCCCATCCTACGCCCACCCCTTGGATCGACGAGTCGTTTGTGACCACACGTTGGTCTCTGGCTAGTTGTTTTTTTGGTTAAGTCCAAAGACCTTGAAATGGTTGTTCGGGAAAAGCCTAGAAGACGTGCGTTCTTTGGAAGTAGTCACCAACTATCATGCCGTGCTCGATTCGCTCAGATTCTTTGTTTTCCCCATAGGGACGGTCAAACCAATTGCAGTTGACACGCGTGTTCTTGCTGTATAACTGCAACATACAGCAGTGTTCTAACTGATACATCATAATTGCTAGGCCAATAGTTTGCATACTGATGGGTGTTGCTAATAATGATTCCCTATGCCGCGAAATCGGAAAAGTCACTATCAATGGCTGACCCCAGAGCGAGAAAACTGCTCTTAAACTTGAAATTTGCAAATCATCCAACAAAGTTAGTCATTGGCTCTGGGAAGGATGAGCTATGAAAAATGTTGTCTCCGGCTCCTTGGACGAGCTCCTTTTGAGGCGACCGACTTACAACAATTACTCAGTTGCCTTCGGCTTTCGTGTGAGACTATTTCGATCCAGGTTTTTTTTCTTTGCACTGATACGTACAAGGTTCTTTTTCTTTGCCTTTAATCCTGGCCTAAGTACAAACTGTTTCACGGAACAACAAACTCACGATATCACAAATCGCTATGTCAAGGACAGTGAAATCTTGGCTCCCAGTCTTGCGACAGAGGGGCAGCACTTTACATAAAGAAATAAACAAAATTTAACAAAAATTTTCCGCAACAGCCGGGGTTTCAGTAACAAGTGATTATCACAACCTTAAATCTTAATAAATGGGAACAACGTCCAGTCTTCGGAATTTTAATTTCTTCACACTTAACAATTCTCTTGATCTCCTTTCCGATTCCACTACTACATTTTCTTCTCGTTTCAAGTACTGTTGCCAATCATGCTTATAACAGTAGCTTCTACTTTCAACCAGGTCTAAGTTTTCTGATATCCCTTCTCGGACAGACTTCAAGGCTTCTTCCTATGGTCTTCTTCGTAATAATCGAAAGCCCACATGCGAGACCCAATTCTATTGGGTAAAATTCAGACAGAGAGGGGGGGGGGAGATAAAGGTGTGGTAGGAGGGGCAAGAATTAACACTTGGGTGCATTAATACGGTTAGTAATTCATGTTATGGGCTTCATCTTCACGCTCATACGAGGTTCAGGCATGTAGGTCCAAAGAAAATTTCATGCGCAGAGGTTTGGGTTATGATGACATTCGTTCGCTTTCTATCAACAACACCAGGGAAAGCATCATGTGCTTCTTTTACCTGGTGGGGCACAGAAGTCTGTCATGCTGCTTCATTTGGAATTCAGGTAAGCAAGATAGTTTCCTTTGCAACAGTTTGATGCATAGCCATCCAAATACAACTCTACATACATATTCCGTCGTGGAATCCTACAGGTAAGAAAAAAACTCAACGGGTAAACTAAACCTTAGCAACAAGATGGCAACTAAAGTTAAACCTTAACAGACGTAAGATATCAAGTGAGTCAAAAAAATATTTGATGCTATCCTAGTCGTAGGGATTCTGCCTTTTCAGTTTATGTACCAGGTGGGCAAGAAATAACGTGAGGTGTTCAGAGCTCGCTAGTGGGAATTCTATTAGGCCAAATGCAGTACATTTTGGTGGACATACTTAGTAGAGGATGCAGTTTCGATTTCTGCACAAAAAAATAGTACCAAAAGTCCCCATTGGGGGCGCTTATTTCTAGAAAACAATTAATACATTTGCATAAGCACATTCCGTGTTGAGTAATCATGACAATAAAAGGCAAGGCTGAGGATTTCCTAATATTCACGACCGAATGTCCTGACGATGACGCTTACTCTGATTGACCGGGCGTTAGTAGTCAAGTTGTTTTATCAGAAGAGCGACAATGCAAGTGCTGCCCTTTCTGAATTTCGGCGATTGAAAACATTACGAAGAGGACCGATAAGCATAACTAACTTACGGAAAATGAATGAACGATTTGAATCTACCGGAGCTCTAGGAGTGCAACAAGGCCGGAGACGCAAACATATCAGTCAGCAACACGTTGAAGAAGTTCCTACTCTTGTTGTGGAACAGGAGATGACTACTGTGCAGAGTACCAGCAGTGCACACGTAATAGCATGTCAAACAGATATCTTATATTCGACGGTGAGGAAAATATTGCATAAAATATTGATATCTATCCCAATAAACTCACTCACACCTGTTCAACACTTGCTTCCTGGAGATGAACGTATCCGAACTGACTTTTCGTTGAGATTTTTTGCACGTATCGAAGTGGATGATGTATGGCCATGGCACATTTTTATTTGAATGGTGATATCAATACCCACAAGTGCATAAAATGCACAAGTGTGTCTCCCAACACCTATGCATTCACCGAAACTAACAGTATGGTGCGGCTTTACTGCTTCTTTCATCATCAGCCCGTACTTTTTTGAAGAAATCAGTCCCCGTAGACCAGTGACTCGTTCCGTCAATTCTGCCAGGTATGCCAAAATGCTTGAGAATTTTGTGATACCACGATTGCAGGAAATGGGTTGTCTGGAATTCTACCATTTTTATGTAGCATAGTGAGCCACCGCACATGGGACATCAGGTGCAGCAGATCTTGCAAAAACGTTTTTCAGACAACAGAATAATTAGCCGTGCATTTCCCACGGTATGGCCACCCAGGTCACCTGATTTGAACCCTTGTGATTTTTGGTTATGGGGATATTTGAAAAGCCTCGTTATCAAGCACATGTTCCTGACCTCTCAAACTTAAAGGATCAAATAACAATACATATCAGACTAAGTAATGCAGAATTGCTGCGAGCTGCCGTAGAAAATGTCATGTACCGCATGCACACTGATGGTCATATAGAGACACATTTGAAAATAAAAATAAAACATTGTTTATTGTTGAAATAATAAATGATATTATTACTGGAGATAACCCTACCAAGCATCAGGTAAAGATTTTTCTATCGAAAAATGGAAGGAAAAATTCTGCGACCTGGGATCGAACCAGGAACCTCGGATAGGAGAGATTCTCGATCTGTGAGCCAGGTGCCCGCTTCCCATTGGGCTTTCAACCATGACAACTTGGTTGTCTTTAAGACACCTTGAGTCAGCATGGCTGGCTAGGTGTCTGCGATAGCCCAACTGGTAGAGGCGTCGGCCATGACAGCCGAGGTTCCTGGTTCGATCCCAGGTCGCAGAATTTTTCCTTCCATTTTTCGATAGAAAAATCTTTATTGTTTATTGTTGTTACTAAAGTTGGTTTGTACAGTATTTGTTCATTTGACAATTAGGTATTCATTGTTTTCTTGAAATAAGCGCCCCCTATGGCGACTTTTGGTACCTTTTCTTTTTCTTTGCGGAAATCGAAACTGCATGTTCCACTAAGTATATACACAAAAATGTAATGCATTTGGTCAAATAGAATTCCCGCTAGCGAGCTCTGAACACCTCACGTTATTTCTTGCCCACCCGGTATATCAGTTCGAACAACGGTTCGATATTTCAAATGTCACTATGTGCATTGTTAAGATGAAGCAGGACAAAGATATCGAGACTACGGGCTTTCTTCCTGCATTCCAAAAACCAGGTTGCGACTCTTGTGCTTGCCTGGCCTGTCTTCCACTACGCTAACTAAACTTTTTCGAAATACTAAAATTTACACAACACACTAGTAGCACGAACAGGGCATTGTTGAAGTTCGTTGTAACAATCGATAAAAACCTGCAATCTTAACAAAAGTTTATCACATTCATTCACTTCCAGGATTTCGCCCAACAAGAAGATCACATGGGCTTTGCATCTGCTATTGGAATTTATTTCTAAAACAAATCTCAAAATTTTGTTAGCCCGTCGATTTCAAGAGCAGACAAATCAAAGCAACCTTAAACCGTAGGCTCGACGTCAGAACAAATAAAAACAAAAATAGTTTTCTCATAGGAAGTTTAGTTTCCACATCAACAGAAACACAAGTTAGAAAATATAAACCTACGTTCCACATACGAGGGGCGTTCAAATTTGGCCTGGACTTTAATTTCGGTAAATTTCATTGTTGTAAAAATCTAAACTTTCATTGTTGGGATGGTAACTACTGCCTGTAATGCAAATGCAGCACTACTCATCCAGTTGCTATGACAACCGATTGTTTGTTTAAACATAATCCTAGACAGCGACGTGTCTACCAAAGTGTAACGACGAATAATCGTCAAGTTTATCCACAGCAAAGGTGTGAAATATCACATATTTCGGCCTCGTCAAGCATCTTGACTATATAGAAAAAATAATAATCAGGTCTGGAAAGATGCGGTAGAAAACAATTTATTGCCTGACGCGTTTCAGCGTTATGCTATCTTCGGAGGCTGTTATGCTACAGATTATGGGGCTGGCCAAGCCATTTTTACACACAAGTGGTAAGGGTTAAGTGGCCAATTACAATTAAAAATAACAAAAGATTATGAATAAGAAGGTGATTGGTCCAGTCGTCAACGCACGGATCTCATAACGGATTAATGATATAAACTGTATTTATAATTACATGATAAAAAAATATGTAAATGCTTACCATGTAAATTACAAGATACATATTCAAAATATAAAATGTCACATTTTAATAAATATGAACGTATATCTTGAATTCTCCCGACAACCTTCTGGATGTTTAATATATTCATAAAAATTCATGCAGGTCATGTTATAATTTATTAACCTAACCTAACCTAAACTAACCTTGAAAGTGACTTTTGAGTCTCACAGTTACGGCTGCAAAACCGGAGATTGGCTGTTTGAAAACGGAGATTGGCTTTTTGAAACCGGAGACTGGAGAAATAAGGCAAAAACCGGGGAGGTGGCAGCCTTATAATCAATGTTAGGCCTATTGTTTAAAATGGCTAAATAATGTAAGGCCGTATGTTAAAATAACTAATTAAAATTAGGCTTTTATTTAAAATGATGTGAATGTGGAGAGAGGTAAAAGTGAAATATTCAAATTTAAAATTACAGCTTGGAATGCTTAAAGATTTTTCTCTCCTGACATTTATGGTAATTTTGATGTAGGCCCAGTAGTGCGAGCATTTCATTTGGAAATATTCATGTGAGTGCTGTAAATGAATACGTAAATTTAGATGCACTTTGTGCCTTTGCTCTTTATAAAAATATTAAACACAAGACAGACCACTTTTTTATGCCATCATCATCGTCGTTCTATTCTGTTAATTTTGTAAGCATTCTTGCAACCAGTTTATCATTCGGTTAAGTGGAAAACGTAGCACCATCTCTACTTAGCTAACGAGGACTAGGATTGGTTCGTTTTGTTCCAATAATTTCCGCTCAATATGGCTGATTGTTTTCCATTACTATTTTGACATTTAGCTTCTTTCCAAATGGCTGGACCGTTCGGTTCATCTGTTTAGCTGATTCAATATTCCTGATCCACATGGCTGATCCAGTTGTCTTAATTCAAACTGCTAATCCAGTTGTCTTGATTCAAACTGCTGATCCAGTACGTTGGTCCATTTGGCCGATTCATACAGCTGATCCACTTAACTGATCCAGTTGTCTTATTGAAACCTGAGATCAATTTAGTTTATCAAAATGGCTGAAACAACTTGTCTCATTCAAACAGCTGATCCATTTGATCGATCCATTTGGCTTATCATAACGGCTGATCCAAATAGCTGATCCAGTAGCCCGATTCAACTTCATGATTCAAGTAGCTGATCCAGTAGCCCGATTTAACTTTCTGATCCAAGTAGCTGATCCAGTTGGCCGATTCAACTTGCTGATCCAAGTAGCTGATCCAGTAGCCCGATTCAACTTTCTGATCCAAATTGTTGATTCATTTAGCTTATCATAATGGCTGACCCAGTTGTCTTGATTCAAACTGCTGGTCCATTTGGCTGATCCACTTACCTGATCCAGTTGGCTGATTCAAACCTCTGATCCATTTACTTTATCAAAATGGCTGATCCAATTGGTTAAAAATCTATTTGTGTTTTGGAATGCCATTTAGTTTGGCTAACCAAGGACGTCTGGTTAAGTCTTAACTTCGCTTGGTGCAACGCAATAAACTTTAAGTGGCAATTTAAGAGCGAGTAGGTCTGACGAGGAAACCAACGTATGTACGTTTGGGGAGAAATATTTTCAGGCTCGAGAAAGGCTAAACGTAATCGTTAGGTGTAGGAGCACATTCAGCTCCATTATTCATTCGCTAACAGCAAGATTTGATGCCCGTAGAAGCCAGTTGCTACGAAACTGTGATGAAGGCGTTGTGCCAGTTAGCATGACTGAAGGTGCTTCTCAAAATTTAATCCAATTGCACTCGAGCGTGAGCCTTGTCATTGGCGCATCTAAAACTTTCCTGCTCTCGTCGTCGTGTACTAAACTTCAAATCTGATTACTTTCAGGTCTAGCCTGATCGCTTTCGCTGTGCGATGACGGCATTGAAATCGTATGCAACGTCGACGTCTATTCCGAATGCGGTTTATAGTTCTGTAATGAATTTGTGAATGATGATTCGGCTCAATTGACAGTCGACATGGAGTCCACCATTTCTAAAATGAAAAATCAGGATCGAGACTCCAGAGCCTCTTTTTCGAACGTAATTCAAGGCCATTGACGTCATTGGGCGGATCACTGCTGAAGGAATCCGTGTCGAGGCTATAGTGAAAAAACTGGGTCGAGGCTATAGTGAACGTAATTCGAGACGAACGACGGTTCAGGAACGTCGTTGAGTGGATCATCATTCGCGCCATAAAATCGCAATCTGATCACGTTCCATTCACATTGCACTTCTCGATCACGATTGACATCTGGATCATGATCCAGATACGCAGTGTGAACAAGGTAATATAACAACCTAACAAGTCGACACTGTGATTCATGATTAGTGGGTGTTGATTCGGCTCAATCGTGATTCGACGGATCATGATTGACCGTCGAGACGGTGATTGGTCAGCACCACCTAGCGAGCAACAGTCAAGAAATTCCGTTTCTAAAATGAAAATCAGGGTCGAGACTCCAGAGCCTCATTTGCGAACGTAATTCGAGGCCGACGACGTTTCAGGAACGTCGTTGAGCGAATCACTGGTGAGGAAATCTGTGTCGAGGCTATAGTGAAAAAACTGGGCCGAGGCTATAGTGAACGTAATTCGAAGCGAATGACGTTTAAGCGGATCATTATTCGTGCCAACAAATCGCAATCTGACGAATGACGTTCTGTTAAGACTTCTCGATCATGATTGACATCTGGATCATAATCCAGATATGCAGTGTGAACAAGGTATTATACCTCGTCCACACAGCGATTCATGATTCGTGGGTGATGATTCGACCGATCATGATTGACAGTCAAGAAGTGTGATTGGTCACCACCACCTAGCAAGCGACAGTCGATGGTTTCCATTTCTATAATGAAAAGTCTGGGTCGAGACTCCAGACACCATTGGTCATAGAGAAATGGAGACAGGAAGTCGGCCTACCACCTCATCAAAGCCGGACATCGCATGCTACGTATAGTTGAATGCATGGAGATCCTGTGGAAAGGATGCGACCAAAGCAAGATTCTCAACAGAGAAATGCGACACCTTCGGCGCAACAGTATCCTTCTTATTGGCAAAACATCCTTTGAGAGAGACGGAATTATCAACTACGTTATTAAACTCAAAGTCCAGCAACAAATGTGAAGAGCCCCCGAATAGGTCGGCGCTTTAGGAAGTGTCCACCATCTCTATCAATATAAAAGGGACAGTCTTCAAATATTTAACAAGACAGCCTCTGATGAAGATTTTCGAAAAATGTTAATTAAATTAAAATTACTTCTTCCCATATCACTTCTCTTTTGTTTGTTTAAACATCGTGAGACTATGATGGTTCAACTTTCACTAGAACCCAGGAAAACCTAACTGATCAACTTATGCTTGAATCTAATTGGCTATTGCTACTTCTCAATGAAGACATCTATGGCTGCGATAGCTATAATTACTATGCTTTTTTTCCCGTATTCATTTCCCTGTGACTATGACATTCCATTAGGTTTTGGCACTTCATAAACATATCCTTGTCGTGTCTTGATAATCCTCCTAGCAAAAGCCAACTATGAATATAATGTTAAATGTATTCAAATTTAATCTCCAAACATGTAAATATTAGGCGAAAAGGCAATTTGGAGTTCTCAGTAACTCGAATCTGCCAGTCAGGTCTGAATATGTCATTTGAGCCAGTGCGATTGCATCCGAGTTGAACTGCCGAACACAGAAACTGACTTAAGATTGAAGCGACATCAACCTGCAGAATAGATGAATAGATGGTTCGAAGAGCAATGTAATTTGGCTTGCTTGACAATGAACATTGCGATTAATAATAAAATCGTCACTGCACTGAGCTTATGACAGAGTTCCTCGTCACTGGCAAGTGATACATAAGTATGGAGTGGATGGATTGCAATTACTGGCTGCTATCATGTCTCTGTACGAAAGCTCTGAGATCTGTGTCCGGATAAAGGGCATTAAGGTAAGACCATTCACCGTGGGTGTGGGACTCCGCCAAGGATGCGTACTCTCGCCACTCTTGTTCATTATCTATATGGACTAGATGGATAGGGACAGCCGAGGCGAAGAGCATGTTTGTGTGGGCAACTGCCAGGTGGAGAGGTTGCTCTTTGCTGACGACCTTGTCCTCCTTGGGTCTTCTCGCACAAACCTTCAGCATGCACTAGCCCGGTTCGCAGTGGCCAAATGTGAAGAAGCAGGGATGTAGATCAAAGTGGCTTTAACTGATATTATGGTCCTTTCAAGGCAGCCTGCTCATGCGCTCTCCATGTTAGAGGAGCCTCATTGAGACTGGTGGAGAAATTCAAGTATCTCGGGATTGTATTCTCGAGTGATGGACGGCAGGAGAAAGAATTGGATGCTCGGATCGGTGCAGCAAACTGTGTCAGACATGAATTGTGGCCAGCTGGGTAACAAAGACAAGCTCTCCGTCTTCAATTCTATCTTTGTCCCCATTCTCAACATTGATCATGAGGCTAGGGTAATGACTGAAAGAGTGCGATTTCGGGTACAGGCGGCCGAAATGAGATTTCTGAGAGATGTGGCATGTGTTTAGTTAGAGTGCACAGCAGCACAATTAGGGAGTTTTTAGGTGCTGAGCCGCTACTTATCCGCATTGAGAGATCTCAGTTGCGCTGGTATGGCCATGTGATATGGATGCCACAAAGTGGTCTTCCTAGGCAGTTGTTATTTACCAAGCCGGTGGGTAAGAGTCCAAGGGGTCGGTGGATACCAGGTGGCCAGACTACATAAAGAATCTGGGTTCGAGTCGCATGGGTATTAGCAGGGAGGACATGCACTTGATGGCGGAAGATCACGATCGCTGGAAATCCTCCACAGGGCTGCGGCCTCCGCGACCCGAACGGATAATTGGGTTTGAAAAGTAAGTAAGTACGTCACTGCTCTGAGACCATCGAAACTGTGTTAATAAGGCTACTACAGGGTGAGCCAATGAAACGGGACGATTGAAAACATTCAAAAAATGATCTGTTGTAATCTTTTTTAATGAAAACAATCTACACGAATGGAAATGTTGTGTTTGTGCACAATCGTTCCTTTTTTAAAAATATTGTCCGGAAGGTGGCCTCCATGTTGTAGCACACAATCTTGCAGCCTTGTTGCAGAGCTGCCTATAACATTGCGCAGCATTTCTAGCGATACTGCAGTCACTTTAGCTCGAATCCTTACTTTTAATACCTGCAGAGACATTGAGGAGTTTACTTTGAAACACTTTTGATTTTAGGTATCCCCAAAAGAAAAAGCCTCATGCGAAAGTCAAGAGAACGAGGTGGTCAGGTAATATCACCGTTCTTGCTCATAAGATGACCCATGATTACTTTAGTGCGTTTAAAAGCAACTTGAGTATATTATAACAGTTACGCAACCTTTTCAGGCCCTGATGTGACGTCGCATAGAAAAGTCGTGCAGCGTAAATTGTTGGGATTTGTGAGAAATAGCAACATCCAAAATGGCTGAAGCTACTGCGTGTTCGCTTCTAGCGTTAGTCACTTAATCTTCACCAGCTTGTTATTGTAAGCGACATCGTCGAGGCATTGATACCGGAGGCGCGTTCGACATCGCGCACTAAACGTCTTTGTGCGTTCACTGAACGCACTAATTTGTTCGTCATTGTACCCGGTCGTGTTCGTCATCGCCAGTGCATGCTCTAAATGACCCTAGGCTAATATCAGAGTCGTTTAGTGCGTTGCAAGATGGCGCTGCCCTAGAGCTTGAAATGTAGCAATAGATAGTTCCGAATTTTAGTTACCGTTAAAGAGCCAACAGGTACTAAAATAATTGAATTCTGCATATCGTTTAAACTGACATTGAAATCTACCTGAATGCAGATATTATGTTGAATTATAATTTCAGCAGTACGCATACAATTCATGATAGCACGGGTGATGAGAACATCCCACTTTCGTGCTCTTTCCTGTTTTTCATGACAAACACAAAATGCACTACACTTTTTTCACCGCACGTACTGAGTGATGTCATTAGGTGCGGTTAGTGTGCACATATAGAACGCGCCCTGGATCAACTACATGTTATTCGGTCCCGTAACTGTTCTAACACACTCAAGTTGAAATGAAACGCAATATAACTTCACGCTCTTTAGATTCACTACCTTGACGACCCAAGCACACATGCCCTCTACTTTTTCTGCAGTAGCATTCCCAAATAGTGCCGTTTCATTAGCTCACTCTGTATCATCAGCTTTTGCCATTTTCGAGAGTGAAGACAAGTAAATATTAATAATAATACAATCACTTTCCTGCAGTAGAAGGGAAGCATAATGAAAAGTTTTGTAGCGAAATGTTTGTTGATTTTAGTGCAGGGATTCTCAAACTTCTATTTCTCAAGGCACATTGGCGGAAATATTGCAGTACACCTTAATTATTTTTACATTTTCTTAATTTTTTTTTCTCAGAGACACAGCCATATAATTTCAAAGTATTCAAATTTGAAAACTCCTACCCAGATTAAGGAAAAAAAATCACGTGACCACTGCTATGGTGGCTAAAGAAGCTACGTCATGGGTTAATTTGCCGACTTCCCAGGAAAGAATTTTTCAATGACCTTTACATGACGATTCTGATTAGATTATGATGTCAAACATGTTTTGTGAGCAGTCAACCAATCAGAACTAGTTCCCGAATGAGTCACGACTCAGACAGAGTCAGATCTGAGTTGCCGAATGTGTCTATTATAAACTGTAAAAGAATAAAGAAAGAAACCAAAAAGGCTCATGGACATAAGTTAACAAATGGGCCAATGAAAAAAGATGCCAAGAGGGAGGGGAAGGAAACAAAGTTAATAATGATAATGTGACAAAAGGAAATTTTTGTCAGTTTTTGATCAAAAAGGAACGATCTTAAATCGTGTAATGATCTGTTATTATAGTCCCTCAAAGAGAAAAATTAATGAAAAGAATACTAATTTTAATTTCCTACCTTGATGTAGTTCATTAATTTTATCAAATCTTGTTTTTTTTGTATGCTTTCCTTTTTTCCCCCCCTTGTGATGTGAAATTAATTTATCGTCTGTGTATTAGGCCTATAGAACTCTGGTTTGGTTTTGGATTCTGCCTCCTGCCCGCTCAAGATTCAAATGAGAACTTGGTGACTTCGCCACCAGAGGGCTCTGAATGCACAGAACCAATCAAGAAGAACATCAGCCATCTAGACCAATCAGATGTTCTTCTGTTCAACTGCACGTGTTTCCAGCTTTTCAATCCTACCAGAATTCAAAGCGCCAGCTTCAAAATAATATTTAAGGAGGGAAATGACAAACAATAAGCACTGGTGCTCATTCTTGTCGAACAACTGGTCGAAATGATGCTGCTCTTGCTACTCATAATTGTCACATCCCAAGGGAGGAAGCTCGACGATCGTAAGTGATTAGGCTTAAGGTTACCTGAATCGAACTTGGTTTACTTAGACCTATTGTCACTGAGAAATGGACTGATTAACATTAAGAAGTGACATTTGACTTTGTTTTTCTGCGTTTTTTAGGGTTACAATATTTCTCCCTTATAAAAAGGAATACATGACACGTTCTGTGTCATAGACTTGTAACAATATGTAAGTTTATTTATTTATAAGTTGATTCTTTCTTTGCTCTCATACTGCAATTTGTTTTGACATTGCTTAGGCTTATTTCTTCCTTAGATTACCTTATTGAATCATAAAGTTACAATAAGATTTTTGTCGTGTAAAATTTGCCCTTTTGATTGTAACTTGTTTTTATTTTCGCTTAGGCCTATTTACTTAATATTATTGATTGATACTGATGTATATGAATTAATCTTGTCTCTCAAAATAAGCACTTATGAATCAAATTTAAACACTTGCATGAAGTTTTTTTTGACAAAAATAAAGTTACTATTTCTTTTGTACTATGTGTTTCTCCCTACTTTGCTCACTATTGTTCTATTATTCTATCACAATGGCGCCCGAACAGGGACAATTGTGGGTGGAGAACACATAGATGGTACACAAAAGTTTTCAAAAATGGAAGGAGAGTTGGATCATGGGGATGATAGTGCTATTGCACAAGGGGGAAATATGACTGAAGGAATTTTGGAATCCCAGTCTGTGGCTGGCTATTCTCACATGATACCTACCTTCTCTGGGGAGGAGAGTAACTTAGGCCTAGAAGCTTTTATAGCAATAGTGGAAGATGTGGCTGTTATGGCCAAATGGGATGATCGCCTAAAAATAAGCATTATCAGAGCAAAGTTAAAAGGGGTGGCTGCCAAGAAAATGTGTGAACATAAACTTTTTGAAATTAAAGAATATTCTGAATTTCTTAACTCTTTAAAAGGGTAATGACTGTTAAGAAAGTTAGGGGGGACCCTTTGGGGGATTTTATTAGTGCTCAGCAAGGTAATAGAGAAACTGTAAACGAATATGCTTGTAGATTGGAAGTACTTTGGAAAACCCTAATACGTAAAGCAGATAAAGGTAAAGATTTAATTCTAGAGAGATTTCGAGAAACTGTGCTCCCTAATCATAGGGTGTTTTTGGCACAGGGACAACCTCAAACTTTTGAGGACGCTGTTTGCTTAGCTAATAAGTCTGAAGACCTTCATGTCAACTCATCAATTTTAAGTTGTCAAGTTTCTGAAAGTTTTAAATCTCCAAATGATAACGCTCTAGAAACCATAAAGAAACAATTGACTGATTTGGCTGCCCAGCTACAAGAAAGGGAAAAAACCCAAATGTCTCGTGACAAAGCAATTCAAGATTTAACAAATCAGCTAGAAAGCATGAAACAAGAACTAGATATTATTAGGACTAGGGATCAAAATAGAAAAGACATTATCTGTTTGAAATGCAAAAGGAAAGGACATATTTCCAGGTTTTGCAGAAGCAAGCCTTTAAATTAGTAGTGACCACCGATGGAAACCAGTTATAGGGGTCACCGGTCAAAGAACAAAATCTAGTTGAATTACAAAAGGATCATAAGGGGCTTCATAAGTTAGAGATTAAAATTGATAGTGTACCCTTAAGATTCCTGCTTGATACTGAAATGTCCATAACTGAAATGTCCATAATTGATGATGGAATAACTAGGTCTCTAGGAGAAAAAATTAAATGGATAAACAGTCTCTAGGAGAAAAAATTTAATGGATATGCATCATTGGTTGAAAATGCCATTATGGCAGAATTAGAGACAGATGTAGGAAACTTAGTAAGTCGTAGATTTTTAGTTATGGATCTCTCGAGTCATGATTATGATGGAATAATAGGGGGGGATATTATTAACAATATTTCTTTTGAATGTGGGAAGATTCAAGTCGAAGAACTAAGACTTATTGATCTTAATAATGAACAGAGAAGTAGGCTTATGGAACTCCTGACTAAGTTTACAGACTGCTTTAGTAAAGACATAAAAGAAGTCAATGGTGTCAGGAACTATGAGGTTGAATTCAAAGTAAGAAAAGACAAACCAGTATTTGTTCGTCAATACTCTATTCCTCAGGTATATCATCCAAAATTTAAAAAATGTATATCTGATTATTTAAAAGCAAGAATAATAGAACCCTCTAGGTCAAAATGGAACTCGCCACTTCATGTAGTAAAAAAGGACAATGGAGAAATCCGCATGACTCTTGACTTAAGAAAGGTAAATGAAGTTACCGAGGCGTTAGATTACCCTATGCCTAAAGTACAAGAGATACTTCAAAGGCTCCATGGTCAAAAGTATTTCTCGGTCCTGGATCTCCATAGTGGATATTATCTGATTCCTCTCGCTCCTCACTTAAGAGAATATTTTGCCTTTACTACCCCTTGGGGCAAATACCAACTAACTAGAATGCCTCAAGGAGGAAAAAACTCTTCTCATTTTTTCCAGGCATTTATGTCCGAGATATTGGCTGATCTTATTGGTGAGGGAGTTTTTGTCTTCCAAGATGATGTCTTAATTTATTCGGTTGACTTTGAGGAACACTTGAGAATATTTGAAAAGGTGCCTGACATCTTTTCCGAAAGAGAGCTTATTATCAAGCCATAAAAATGCCATTTTATTTTGGACATGGAAAAATACCTTGGTCACATCATCTCGAGCAATGGTATCCAGCCTGACCCAGGAAATGTCCATGACATTCTTAACTTAGCCCCACCTAGGAATGTGAAAGAGACACGCTCTCTTATTGGAGCAGTCAACTTTTATCGCCCCTTTTTGGAGAACTTATCAGAAAATTTAACCCCTATTACTAATCTTACAAAAAAAGACACAGAATTCCTTTGGGACAAAAATTGTGAAGAAGCTTTCCAATTAATTAAGAAAACTCTGGGAAGTTTTCCCTTTCTTATGCACCCAGATTATGGGAAGGAATTTTTTCTTCACACCGATGCTTCTCAGGGTGCTGTTGATGCAGCATTACATCAAATGCACCAAGGGAATATGAAGCCAGTAGCTTTCTTTAGCGCAAAGCTTAAAGGAAGCCAGTTAAACTACAGCACTATAGAGAAGGAAGCATTAGCAATTATTCTTGCTCTATGGCACTGGGTTTTCCAGTGACCATTTTATCTGACCACAAAGCTTTATCGTTCTTGAAAACAATGAAAGGGACAAATCAAAGACTACTTAGGTGGGCAATTGAGGTAGAAGAATATAATCTCAAAGTTAAACACATAAAGGGGGGTGATAATTGTACTGCAGATTTATTATCCCGTTACCAATCAATTGAGATTAATAACTCTAATTTGTCTGATAAAATGGATTGGAATGAAAAGGTAATTCAATCTCAAGCTATGGACCCCAATATCAGAGATCTAATAATTGGTAAAAAAAGAAAAAAGTACATTGTACGTAATGGTATTTTATACTACATAGGAAAATCTCATCGGGGAAAAAGAAAATTGAAAATATGGGTAGGAGAGGATGTTAGAGTTAAACTAATAGAATTAACCCATGATTCTCACTTGGCTGGGCATAAGGGATCAAGCAAAACTTGGAGAAAGATTTATTCTGAGTATTATTGGCCCTCCATGTATAAGGATGTCTCTAATTTTATTAAAATTTGTAAAATATGTCAGAAATGTAAACTCCATACAGGAAAAGCCCCTTTTATGGAGAGTATTAAGGCAGCTTACCCCTTTCAAAAGGTTGCTATGGATGTGATAGGTCCATTAACAAAATCTGAACAAGGAAACAGATATATTATTGTATTTATAGACAATTTCACTCGTTTTCCTGAAGCAAAAGCTATTCCAGATCAGAAAACTGAAACTATTGCTAAAGCTCTTAATGAAAAGATCATATGTAGATATGGAATACCCAAAGAATTAATTTTTTGATCGGGGAGCTAACTTTACATCGAAGCTGATGCGTGTGGTGACCAAGGACTTAAACATTCATCATCACTTCTCAACTGCTTATCGTCCAACATCAAATAGTTTGATAGAAAGAATGAATAAAAACATAGAGGAAACCCTTAGACTTCTATGCAATAATGATAAGCAACATTGGAATGAGTTACTAGAAGCAATTTTGTTCTCCATACGTACCAGCTCCAATGAGAATACTAGGGAAACACCCGCATATCTACTTTATGGATTTAACCCCATGCTCCCATTCTCCTGGGAACAAGATACTGAGGAAATGGAACTTGACACATATTGTTTCAAATTGGTAGGGAATTTAAAGAAGGCTCGTCAGATTGCAAAGAAACAAGACGAGGGGAGAAGAAAAGGAAAAATAGACAAAACTAATATGGGTAAAGATTGGGGAATTTAAGATTGGGGCAAAAGTATGGTTACTTAGGAAGGGAGGTGGGAAGAACAAACTGGGTTTTAGATATATTGGTCCATTCAGAGTGTTAAAAAAGGTCTCTCCTGTAAACTATAAGATTCAAGGTATCCAAGAGCATGACCAACAAACTGTGCATGTAGATTGCCTAAAGCTTTGTTTTAGTGACAACACAAAACACCAACAGCAATCTACCAGAAAGAGGAAGAGATCAGTGCATCATCCACCTGAAAGTGAGACTGAGACAGATGAGGAAGATACAAGCTGGGATATCATCTATGTACCACGTCGAAGACCACTTCCACACCCACAGAATTGGATGTTGATGAACCTTCTTCACAATGGATGGAACCAGTTACACAAGAACCATTTCCAACAGAGTCTACATCTTGCCTCGGTGGAGACGATACCACTAATCTGGAAATAGATGAACCAGACCCAACCACCACTTCAGAGCAGGAGATAGTCCAGACAACAGGATCACCAACCACTGATCAACTTGAACCAGGGAGAGAGACCACTTCAGAGATGACAGCAGCCCAGCAGCCCACAGGGTCCACAAAAGATGATCAAGCAGTATTAGGAGGAACATCAACAAGATACAACCTCAGACCCAGAACAAAGTTGGACTACAGACGATTACATCAAGGGAAGGAAGACTCCCATTAAGAAGGAAGATGTGTGACAAATGGAAATTTTTGATCAAAAAGGAACGATCTTAAATTGTGTAATGATCCATTATTATAGTCCCTCAAAGAGAAAAATTAATGAAAAGAATACTAATTTTAATTTCCTACCTTGATGCAATTCATTACTTTTATCAAGTCTTGTTTTTTTTGTATGTTTTCTCCCCCCCCCCCCCTTGTGATGTGAAATTAATTCGTCAGTGTATTAGGCCTATCGAACTGTGGTTTGGTTTTGGATTCTGCCTCCTGCCCGCACAAGATTCAAATGAGAACTTGGTGACTTCGCCACCAGAGGGCTCTGAGTGCACTGAACCAATCACTAAGTACATCAGCCATCTAGACCAATCAGATGTTCTTGTGTTCAACTGCACATGTTTCCAGCTTTTCAATCCTACCAGAATTCAAAGCGCCAGCTTCAAAATAATATTTAAGAGGGAAATAACAAAAAATAAGCAGTGGTGCTCATTCTTGTGGAACAACTGGTTGAAATGATGCTGCTCTTGCTACTCATAATTGTCACATCTCAAGGGAGGAAGCTCGACGAACGTAAGTGATTAGGCTTAAGGTTACCTGAATCGAACTTGGTTTACTTAGACCTATTGACACTGAGAAATGGACTGATTAACATTAGGAAGTGACATTTGACTTTGTTTTTCCGCGTTTTTTAGGGTTACAGTATTCCTCCCTTATAAAAAGGAATAGATGACACGTTCTGTGTCATAGACTTGTAACAATATGTAAGTTTATTCATTTATAAATTATTTCTTTCTTTGCTCTCATACTGCAATTTGTTTTGGCATTGCTTAGGCTTATTTCTTTTTTAGATTACCTTATTGAATCATAAAGTTACAATAAGATTTTTGTCGTGTAAAATTTGCCCTTTTGATTGTAACTTGTTTTTATATTTTTGCTTAGGCCTATTTACTTAATATTATTGATTGATACTGATGTATATGAATTAATAAGATCTTGTCTCTTAAAATAAGCACTTATGAATCAAATATAAACTCTTGTATGAAGTTTTTTTTGACAAAAATAAAGTTACGATTTCTTTTGTACTATGTGTTTCTCCCTACTTTGCTCACTATTGTTCTATTATTCTATCACAATAATAAACATTAATATGCACAGCAGGAGAAAGAATTAGATGCTCGGATCGGTGCAGCAAGCTGTGTCAGACGTGAACTCTGCATCGAGAGATCTCAGGACCGTTCATCTTGGTGTTAGATTCCGCCAAGAGTGTGTAATGTCGCCCCTCTTGTTCGTTATTTTAAGGGACTGGTTAGACAGGGCAGCCGAGGCGATGAGCGTGTTTGTATGGGTAACTGCCTGGTGGAGTGGTTGGTCTTTGATGACGACCTTTCCACTTTGGGTCTTCTCGCACGAACCTTCAGCATGCACTAGACCGGTTTGCAGTAGCCAAATGCGAAGAAGCTGGGATTAAGATCAGTGTGGCTAAAACCGAGGTTCAGGTCCTTTCAAGACAGCCTGCTCCGTGCGCTCTCTATTTAGACAGGTGGAGATATTCAACTATCTCGGGATTGCATTCCGAGTGATGGACAGCAGGAGAAAGAATTGGATGCTCGGATTGATGCAGCAAGCTGTGTCAGACGTGAACTGTTGCTATCCGTGGTAACGAAACGCGAGCTGGGTAACAAAGCCAAGCTCTCCGATTTCAAATCTATCTTTGTCCCCATTCTCACTATTCATGAGGCTTGAGCATTGACCGAAAGAGTGCGATCGCCGGTACAAGCGGGTACAAGAAATGAGATTTCTGAGAAGTGTGGCAGGTGTAACCCTACTAGATCGAGTGTACAGCAGCACAATAACGGAATCTGTAGGTGTTGAGTCGCTACTTCTCCGCATTGAGAGATCTCAATTGCGCTGGTATCGCCACGTGATACGAATGCCGGAACTAGTCTTCCTAGGTAGTTGTTATTTTCCAAGCCAGTAGGTAAGAGACCAAGGGGTCGGCATAGAACCAGGTGGCTAGACTACATGGAGAACATGCGCCTAATAGCGGAAGATCGCGATCGCTGGGGATTCTCCATAGGGCTGCTGCCCTTGCAACCCTAACGGATAAGCGGGTTTGGAAAGTAAGTAAGCAAAATGGAGCAGCAATGGAGCAGCAGAATAGAAACACACTCCGAGTTCTTTGGAAAAGTGGCATCAGAAATAGACAGGAGGCACGTGATAGATGAGGTATACCCTTGAAAACATGTTACCAAATGATGAAGAAATTGGATTCAGGAGAAGACATTGAATGCAACTTTGGATCAGGTAGACCCAAGATAGTAGAAGAAAATGATGAATGCCGTATTGCACAGTTGGCCTTACACCATCCACAGATTCAATAAATGAATTCTTGCCAAATATAGCTCAAGAGATTTCAATGACTGGAAACCTCTGGTAGAATAAAATGTAGGACATTATGTAGTTTGATCTGTTGGAGTCATTTTTCGATGGCATGCCCGGCAAATTGCAGGAGTGCTTGCAAACACAAGGAGGAAAAATCAAGAAATGTGATTGTAGTACACTTATTGTCAAATGTTGACTGTAAATAATGGTACCTTACTACCTTACTTGCATGGATGTCACGTTTCCTTATATTAAAACACTTGTTTTGGTTCTTTCCAATTTTTATGCTCTCTACTTTACATAAGATTGTCTGACTTTATCACGGATATTAAGTTAGAGAACTAACAAATTCGAAGGCAACCACGACTTCGCTTTCACACCCACTCTATTTACCAGATTTGGCTCTGCAGACACTGCCCTCTTTTCAAAAATGAAGATCCAGTTGAAAGGTCATTGTTTTGATACAATTGAGCAGATCCACTGTGAATCGCAGAAGTGCTCGACTCATTTCAACAAAAATTTATTATATGGCTTCGCAAGGGGCCTAATTTGAAGGAACATTTTGAACACACCTAGTAATAAAAAAAACTAACCAAAACGAGAAAGTACGGTAAATATATGGCCGAATAATAAACAAAAGATGAAAAAACAATATAAAATAAGAAGATGCAGAATCAATTCAATAAATCAAACAGAACAGCCCAAGGTCGGCCCTTTGTCTATATTCAATAACTTTTAAAAAAGCCTTTTATAGATTTCCTATACCATCAAAGCTGTAATTGATTTCTTGTATTGACAGACCTAATTTAAACTTACCTAAACCAATACTACGACCAGTTTCCAAAACGTTTGATCAAGTACGATCTGTCAAAACTGCCATATCTTGCACGAGCTAAATGCTTTTTTGCCTATTTATACCGGGCTTTGCAAAAGTTCTGTTACATTCGTGACGACCCTCAAAGAAATGGACACGACGATGTTCACGATGTAGTCAGACATGTTTTTATTGTGCCATCATGTAGAATAACATTGTAATGAGTCATTTAATCAATGCAGGTAATATCTGCATCAAAAACCCGCTCCAGACGATGCCGAAAAGCCTTGCAAACTTTGCGAATGTAGTCCTTCCTCATTCTGGTCCACACACTGTTGACAGATGTTTTCAGCTCATCGACGTTGCTGTGACGGACCTTGCAGGCTTCTCCTCAACATGCGCTTACATGCTGTAGTCAAGTGGATTTTGAGGCTGCAGAGGCTAAAAGCCCTTCGACCAAAAGGTCATGTTGGACCCCAACCTGTTTTGCACAGTGTTGGCCATGTGGGCAGGGGCACCATTCTGTTGAAAGAGGTAGTCCGCATTTCTTCACCCGGGGAAAAACCTTTGTGGCCAGGATGTCCTTGTAATCAGCCGCCGTTATCCGGTATCCGCTTGGAAACAACACGGGACGTATTTTCTCGCCATTCGACGCTACGATTCCGAGCATCATCATAGAGGCCGGGTACTTGGTTGTAGACACGTAGCGGACCTTGGAGAAGTCCTAGCCGAAGCTTGCATCGCAGTCATTTTGCTTGTTGACGACAGGATCGACCGTGAAGGTCTTTTCATCAGAGAAAATGACAATTCGCTCGCTATGACTTTTCTAGTCATTGAGAAGACGGCAACTGCGCTCCCGACGCTGTTCCCGTATCCGATCCGTCAGCCTCTGCCTCACGCTCTTTCCACCTTCTTCTTTGACCTTTCTGGACATTGTGGACATCGAAATTATCTTTTTCTTTGCAAGCGCAGTCATTTTCAGCTTCGGGTCATGTTCGAAGGCTTTTTTCACAGCGAAAAAATTGACGACTTGAGGTCTACCTGAACGAGGTTGATCTTTGAGGTCTCTCCCATTCTTGAGCCTGTCCACAACTTTGTGGATGGTTATCCGGCTGACTTTGAGGAGCTTGGCAAACTCGGACTTTGTGTGGCTCGCGTGCAGGAGTTCAGCGATCTCTACTCGTTTCCTTTCCATCGCTTTTGTCGTGGACATTAGGATCACTCAGAGGTTAGCACGTAATTTGCAATATATTATTTGATCCTTTTGTCGAAATGGAATTATCCAAATCATGAGCAGTCTATTTTTTAGGGGATGTAAACAGTGTAACAGAA
Organism: Rhysida immarginata; assembly: GCA_023313115.1. NCBI lineage: Eukaryota > Metazoa > Arthropoda > Chilopoda > Scolopendromorpha > Scolopendridae > Rhysida > Rhysida immarginata. The sequence continues at coordinate 428,715 of JAHWFO010037397.1, forward strand.
CTTTTGCAAAGCCCGGTAATTAGTTGCGAGTTAAAATGATAGCACCACAGAGGTATATGCCAAGTACTCAAAACATAAAACATGTATAAGAAACTTTTATATATTTTTTTATTTGTATGACACTCCTGGTAAACACAAGTTTTCTAATATGGAAATTGCACATTATCAATTTAATCAACAAAAACATAAATTTGCCACTGGTAAACTGAGTCAAAATGATAGCACCAGTATTGACATTGAAGGAACAAAATATTACTAGTACCCGATGTGACTTTCCTGTTTTGAGATCAGCTTAAACACTTCTCGTAGGCATTGTTGCAACTGTTGACTGTTAATTTGATCCCAAGACAACAAAATTGTTTGCTTCAGTTCTGCAATGGATTGAAACTGCCTTCCATCCTTGTAGACCGCTCTTACCAGGATTCCCCACAGGTTTTCTATCGGGTTAAGGTCTGGGGAAAGTGGTGGCCATTCTACAACACACACACACACACACACACACACACACTCCATTCTGCAGGAACAATTCCCAGGTTGTTTTTGCTGTATGAATAGGTGCGCTGTCCTGTTGATATATGAAGAAGGGTCCACCCAGGATTTCTGCAAAAGGCAGAAGATGAGCTCTAGCAACTCCTGATAGTCCAGAGCCTTCATTCTATCAGAAGGGAAAGCAAGGGTTGTTTTGCCACGAGAGCTAAATCCTGCCTATACCACTAAAGGTCCACCCCCTTGTTGACGCTTTGAAAACAGCGACTCTTATCTTCCGACATCATGCCAGTAGTAGGACCAGCCATCCGGACCATCTAAGTTGAACTTTTTCTCATCACTCCAGATGACTGTGTCCCACTGTGTTCTCCAGTTCATGTGTTCACGAGGCCAAGCCATTCGTTGTTGTTTCAGTGCAGGCACCACTTTCAGTTTTTTGTATGCAAGCCATGTACATGATTTCTCAGTTCGTACATTTGTGTACTGTGATATATGAATTGTAGGGTGTGACGCAACAGATCGTGTGCTAGATTGAGAGTGTGCTAGCTCTTTTATGACAAATCTTTTTTGCCGCGCTGAAAGAGCAGGATGGCGCCCAGTTGATTTTTTCATCCCAAATGAATGAAATTGCTGACAACTTTATGGGAACGCTTGAATCGCCTGCCAATTTCTCTGGGAGAATGTCCAGCATTGTATAATTCTCTTTTAAACTGTGTCAGTTGTTTACCACGACCCATTGGAAGATGTAGCGGAAATGAATTGTTTCACACGGAAATGAAAAATTATTTGGTTTTCATGTTTCTCATTATCATTTCTTACCTTGTATGCAAAATAGGTGCCACAGGTTGGTCTCATTAGGTAGAGGGGGATTGGTGGTGCTACAGTTTACAAGTGGCAAATTTATGTTTTTGTTGTTTAAATTATTAATGTGATTTGCAATTTCCATATTAGAAAACTTGTGTTTACCAGTAATGTCATACAAAAGAAAAAATAAATAAAAGAGTATTATATATGTTTTTTGTTTGGAGTACTTGGCGTATTCCTCTGTGGTGCTATCATTTTGAATCACACCATATTTCTAGAGCTGTGAACAACGGTATTTCTTCACAAAAAAGAGTGAAAAGCACAGATTGCCAACTTTTTCACGGCCTCAGTCAATTGCAGATCATAAGCAATTTAGGGTTCGCAGACTATGCCTACAGAGTAAGTTGTCGACAATGTAATCTGAAAAGGCGTTCAACTTTGCTATAGGTTTAACAGTACTCAATTCAGTTGGGTATCTTTGGTCAGATAGAGGAACATTACGGCGGTCTTGGATCATAGTGTGGAAGAAGTGTTTATGGCTAGGACAGTGAACGGAATCGTTCATAATGTAGTGATGATGATCGCTGGTAAGTTTTCGATAAATGTCGAGTTAACCCTAATAATGCCTAAATCTCGGAAAAGAAAGTTTATAACTCCATTTCCATGAGTGAATTTGATTGTTGGAAGCTTATAGACACGCTCTGCCTCTACCCATCAGAAGGAACATGATTGGTTTGGTTTGTCTGGTATTAACGTCCTTTTCAAGTGCCTTGGTCATTTAAGGACGGCGTTATAGGGAATGCAAATTTTGCTTCGCAAAGGTCCTTTAACGTGCAGTCGGCAAACGACTACATGGGACCAACGGCTTTACTTCCCTTCCGAATGAAGTGCGTGATTTCAGGATTTTCCCCCTGAAAAAATCCTCGTCGTCTTCGGCTGGGGTCGAACCTGCGTCCTCCTGCATCAGAGGCGATCGCGCAAAACCTGAGCCACCGAGACCGATAGAAGGAACATGAGAAGATGCATTAAGTGAACAGAATACAAAATATCATTTACGAGAGGGTGGTTAAAAGACCAGCACAAGTGGAGAAGCTCAAGACCGAAGCTATTGCAGACCTGTCGCATGATTTTGATTTTGTTGAAAAGCAGATGCTCTGTTAGGCATTCTGCTTCCCTCTAACTCTTCTTAGTGGTCTGGGATTACATTTAGGTATGCTCATTCAAAGTGTAGAAAGTTTTAGTTCCAGTACACAAATTAATTCAGTATACATTGCCACTTCTGTGTGTATTGTAGCATCCCCCCACCCCTGCAGTATGTCCGATAAGGCTCCAGTGTTCAAAGAAAAGCCTTTGAGGTTGGCGAGAGCCAAGAGTTCAAGACAAAAAACTAGAAATGACACCTGATATCTCCGTATTTATATATGCACACATTAATTTATTCATCTAATTATATAAACATTCCATAACAAATATACATTGAACTTATACATGTTAATTTTATCACTAAGGGGCCCCATCTACCATGTTTCTGGTTCAAAATTAAACTGAAGGCTAAGGCCTTTTAATGTAATTAATTTATACAACCGGCAACCTAGCCTTAATAAAAGGGACTCTGCAGTTGCAGGTAATTAGAGTTATGGTGACTATGCTTGCTTGACCACCGCTCTAAGGAGACCTACACTCCCGAATAAAATATTCCATTCGTTTGTGCCTAACAGCGCAATTCTCCTCCTTTATTTACCTATAAAGGGGGGAGAAACAGTGACCCCTCCCGGTAAGTTTAGATGCCTCTACAAAAAAACTCCATTACGGAGCGTGCTACTAATTTTAAAATTATAGTCATATGCGTTCCGTGCATTACTGTAGCATCAGTCAATTATGCTAGTCGTACTAACCACGATACCCAGATTACCATATCCTGTGTAATCACGCAGATTTACCATATCCCACGCCTGTCGCTCTCAATTTCGTCATTCATTTCGAACGTTCTGTTTCTTCAATGCTGGTCGTACTGCACAGGTTCCATCAGGAATTATGGTCCGCTTCTTGCCTCGCTCGTACAATCAGTGGCCAGACGAATAACCATATTAAGAGAAAAGTATAATAATAATATGAACAATAATACAGTTTATACTTTCAACGAAATTTTACTTGTTGTTTTCCTCTTTATTAAATCCCTGTTGTTGACAGACTTGTAGGCGTTATTGGACATCGAATTCCATAATTATGTGGTCTTATTTTCATAATCGATTCGGTGGGATAGACTGTTACTTGAACAACAGCAATGTCTGTTACATTTTGGTCGTTTCCTAGATTCGAACGTCTTCAACATCAAGGGCAACGGGCATCTCTCATAACTTGTTAGCCTTCTTGTTAATGATGACTAAGCAAATATCTCTCTTTCACAACAAAACGGCAAAACACGCTCTTCAAATTCGCCGAAAACGATCGAAACAATCCTCCGCTTGAAGCTGAGCTACATTCTCGGAAGATACATTAACAATGCAGCTCCAACAGAGGATTATTAACGATCGTTCACGGCATATATATAGCTCAACGACAATATAAACAAAAAACTTATCCCACTGAAAACAATACCACTCATACAACGAACACACCTACTATAAGACTACGCACTAATAATAATAGAAATGTTTATAATAACAAATTTTACTTTTCCGCTATACAATTTATATATATGTATAGTCCTGCCATCAGACACACGTGACCCCTACACTGTAACGTCACAGTATCATGTCACTATGAAGCTAGTTCACTTGTAATGATGATTACTTCCAAAAGTCTGCATACTCATTCGACTCAAATCTTGGCAGAGAACCTGTTCCATATAAAATAGATTAAAAAATTTACACTGAGTGACCAGCTAATTAGGAACATCCCCCTATTATTGTGTTCCACCATCCCTACAACTATAATAGCACGAATTCGTCGTGGCATGGATTCAATTAGCTGCTGGAAACATTGTTCATAATGTTTGTACACGCAGATGCAAGCTGCTCCCAGTTGATGCTTATTGAATGTTGGTGGATCAATGCATCTAATAACCTGTTTTAACTCATCCCAAAAATGTCCAATTGGGTTCAAATCCAATTAGGACTGTGGTGGCCAGAGGTGAAGAGTTGAATTCATTATCCTGCTCCTGTAACATTCTATGACGATACGAGCATTGTGACACAGAGCATTGTCCTGCTGGAAGTATCCTTCTGATGGGAGTAACACAGTGGCCATGAAGGAATGGATGTGGTTAGAAGGAATGTCCAGGTAGTCCAAACCATTAGGGCGTTGTTCTATAGGTATCAGTTGACCAAGATTCTGCCAGGAAAACATTCCCCAGATCATTACAGAGCCTGCACAAGCCTGAACAGTGGAAACCAGACATGAGGTCCAACACTTTGTGAATTGCCTCCGAATACTCTTGCTAAACATGGCCCAACAGATTTCAATGACTGGAAACATTATCTAAATCGCAACCAAGATGTTCGAGGATACGATGTTCCAGATGCATCGATAAGCATCAGGTCGTTAGCCTATGCGGAGGACGTGGTGCCTTTTGTGTCTGACGCATATTCCTTGATCATCTTCAAAGAAACATTTCATCACTTGTCTGCTAGAAATGTTCGGCCATCTGCATGATGGAATAGGAAACGGGATTCATCCGACCAGCACAACAGTCATCGACAGTCCATTGTTAGTGATCACGGGCAATTTGGAGAAGTTTGCCACTTTGTGAAGATATCAAAGGTACCTGGATAGGCTGTTGGCTGTTGTAGTCCATCTTTGTAATGTACGGCATATTGAGTGTTCTTGGGATGTTATTCTGCAATCCAGTGTTGATCCACGGTTAGTTGACAAATTGTGACGCTTCTATTTGCACCAACAAACATTCCCATCCTACGCTCACCCCTTGGATCGACGAGTCGTTTGTGACCACACGTTGATCTCTGGCTAGTTGTTTTTTTGGTTAAGTCCAAAGACCTGGTACACCCTTGAAATGGTTGTTGACGGAAAAGCCTAGAAGACGTGCGTTCTTTGGAACTAGTCACCAACTATCATCCCGTGCTCGATTCGCTCAGATTCTTTATTTTCCCAATGGTGAAGGTCAAACCACTTGCAGTTGACACGCGTGTTCTTGCTGTATATTGGTACCAGTTGTCACGTGACAACTGATACATCATAATTGCTATGCTAATGGATTGCATAGTCATGGGTGTTGCTAATAATCTGGTCACTTAGGGAATAAAGAAATACAGTGCTACCCCTCAAATGATTCCCTATGTCGTGAAATCGGAAAAGTCACTATCACTGGCTGACCCCAGAGCGAGAAAACTGCTCTTAAACTTGAAATTTACAAATCATCCAACCAAGTTAGTCAATGGCTCTGGGAAAGATGAGCTATGAAATATACTGTCATCGGCTCTTTGGACAAGCTCCTTTTGAGGCGACCGATTTACAACAATCTTTCAGTTGCCTTCTGCTTTCGTGTGTGACTATTTCGATCCAAGTTTTTTCCTTTGCACTGATACGCACTAGGTTCTTTTTCTTTGCCTTTAATCCTGGCCTAAGTACAAACTGTTTCACGGAACAACAAGCTCACGATATCACAACTGCTATGTCAAGGATGGTGAAATCTTGGCTCCCAGTCCTGCGACAGAGGGGCAGCACTTTACATAAAGAAATAAACAAAATTTAACAAAAATTCCCCGCAACAGCCGGGGTTTCAGTAACACGTGACTATCACAATCTTAAATCTTAATAAATGGGAACAACGTCCAGTCTTCGGAATTCTAATTTCTTCACACTTAACAATTCTCTTGATCTCCTTTCCGATTCCACTACTGCATTTTCTTCTCGGTTCAAGTACTGTTGCCAATCATGTCCATAACAGCAGCTTCTACTTTAGACCAGCTTCTCCCCGGGGGGGAGATAAAGATGTGGTAGGAGGGGCAAGAATTAACACTCGGGTGCATTAATACGGTTAGTCATCCATGTTATGGGCTTCATCTTTACGCTCATACGAGGTTCAGACTTGTAGGTCCAAAGGAAATATCTGCGCAGAAGTTTGGGTTATGATGACATTTGTTCGTTTTCTGTCACAACACCAGGAAAAGCATATTGTGCTTCTTTTCTCAGGTAGGACACAGTAATCTGTCATGCTGCTTCATTTGGGATTCAGGTAAGCAAGATAGTTTTCTGTGCAACAGTTTGATGCATAGCCATCCAAATACAACTCTACATACATATTCCGTCGTGGAATCCTACAGGTAAGAAAAAAACTCAACGGGTAAACTAAACCTTAGCAACAAGATGGCAACTAAAGTTAAACCTTAACAGACGTAAGATATCAAGTGAGTCAAAAAAATATTTGATGCTATCCTAGTCGTAGGGATTCTGCCTTTTCAGTTTATATACCAGGTGGGCAAGAAATAACGTGAGGTGTTCAGAGTTCGCTAGCGGGAATTCTATTAGGCCAAATGCAATACATTTTGGTTTATATACTTAGTGGAAATGCAGTTTCGATTTCCGCACAAAAAATAGTACCCAAAGTCGCCATAGGGGGCGCTTATTTCAAGTAAACAATAATACATTTGCATAAGCACGTTCCGTGTTGAGCAATCATGACAATAAAAGGCAATCCTGAGGATTTCCCATTATTCACGAATGAATGGCCTGACGATGACGCTTACTCTGCCTGACCGGGCATTAGTAGTCAAGTTGTTTTAACAGAAGAGTGACAATGCAAGTGCTGCCCTTCCTGAATTTCGGCGATTGAAAACATTACGAAGAGGACCGATGAGCATAACTAACTTACGGAAAATGATTGAACGATTTGAATCTACCGGAGCTCTAGGAATGCAACCAGGCCGGAGACGCAAGCGAATCAGGCAGCAACAGGTTGAAGAAGTTCCTACTGCTGTTGTGGAAGAGGAGATGTCTACTGTGCAGGGTTCCAGCAGTGCACACGCAATAGCATGCCAAACAGATATCCCCTATTCGACGGTGAGGAAAATATTGCATAAAATATTGATATTTATCCCAATCAACTCACTCACACATGTTCAACAGTTGCTTCCTGGAGATGAACGTACCCGAACTGACTTTTTTTAGCACGTATCAAAGTGGATGATATATGGCCAGGGCACATTTTTATTTAAAGAGTGATATCAATACCCACAACTGCATCAAATGCACAAGTGTGTCTCCTAACTCCTATGCATTCACCAAAACTAACAGTATGGTGCGGCTTTACTGCTTCTTTCATCATAGGCCCGTACTTTTTTGAAGAAATCCGTCCCCGTGGACGGGTGACTTTTTCCGTCAATTCTGCCAGGTATGCCAAAATGCTTGAGAATTTTGTGATACCACGATTGCAGGAAATGGGTTGTCTGGAATTCTACCATTTTTATGCAGGATGGTGCGCCACCGCACATGGGACTTCAGGTGCAGCAGATCTTGCGAGAACGTTTTTCAGACAACAGTTTAATTAGTCGTGCACGTTCCACGGTATGGCCACCCAGGTCGCCTGATCTCACCCTTGTGATTTTTGGTTATGGGGATATTTGAAAAGCCTCGTTATCAAGCACATGTTCCTGACCTCTCAACTTTAAAGGAACAAATAACGATACATATCAGACTAATTAATGCAGATATGCTGCAAGCTGCCGTAGAAAATGTCGTGTACGGCATGCACACTGATGGTTATATTGAGACACATTAGGAAATAAAAATAAAACATTGTTTATTGTTGTTACTGAAGTTGGTTTGTACAGTATTTGTTCATTTGACAATTAGGTATTCATTGTTTTCTTGAAATAAGCGCCCACTATGGCGACTTTTGGTACCATTTCTTTTTTTTTGCGGAAATCGAAACTGCATGTTCCACTAAGTATATACACAAAAATGTACTGCATTTGGCCTAATAGAATTCCCGCTAGGGAGCTCTAAACACCTCACGTTTTTTCTTGCCCACCCGGTATATCAGTTCGAACAACGGTTCGATATTTAAAATCTCACTATCTGCATTGTTAGGAAGAAGCAGCATAAAGATATCGAGACTACGGACTTTTTTCCTGCATTCCAAAAACCAGGTTGCGCTAGTGCTTGCCTAGCCTGTCTTCCCCTACGCTAACTAAACCTTTTTTGAAATTCCAAAATTTACACAACACACCAGTAGCACGGACAGGGCATTGTTGAAGTTCGTTGTAACAATCGAAAAAAACCTGCAATCTTAACAAAAGTTTATCACATTCATTCACTTCCAGGATTTCGCCCAACAAGAAGATCACATCGGCTTTGCATCTGTTATTGGAATTTATTTCTAAAACAAATCTCAAAATTTTGTTAACCCGTCGATTTCAAGAGCAGACAAATCAAAGCAACATTAAACCGTAGGTTCGATGTCAGAACAAGTGAAAACAAAACTAATTTTCTCATAGGAAGTTTAGTTTCCACATCAACAGAAACACACGTTAGATAATATAAAACTACGTTCCACATACGAGGTGCGTTCAAATTTGACCTGGACCTTTCTTTCGGTAAATTTCATTCCTGTAAAAATCTGAACTTTCATTGTTGGGATGGCAACTACTGCCTCTAATACAAATGCAGCACTACTCATCTAGTTGCTATGACAACCGATTGTTTGTTTAAATAAAATCCCAGACAGCGACGTGTCGACCAATGTGGAACAACGAATAATCGTCAAGTTTCTCCACAACAAAGGTGTGAAATATCACATGTCTGGGCTTCGTCCAGCATCTTGACTATATAGAAAAAATAATAATCAGGTCTGGAAAGATTTGGTAGAAAACAATTTATTGCTTGACGCGTTTCATCTTTATGCTATCTTCGGAGGCTCTTATACTACAGATTATGGGGCTGGCCAAGCCACTTTTATATACAAATGGTAAGGGTTAAGTGGCCAATTACAATTAAAAATAACAATAAAGATTATGAATAAGAAGGTGATTGGTCCGGTCGTCAATGCACGGATCTCATAACGGATTAATGATATAAATTGTATGTATAATTACATGATAAAAAATATGTAAATGCTTACCATGTAAATTAACAGATTCATATTCAAAATATATTATGTCACATTTTAATAAATTTGAACGTATATTTTGAATTCTCCCGACAACTTTCTGGGTTTTTAATATATTCATAAAAATCCATGCAGGTCATGTTATAATTTATTAACCTAATCTAACCTAACCTAACCTTCAAAGTGACTTTAGAGCTCCACAGTTACGGCTGCAAAACCGGAGATCAGCTGATTGAAACCGGAGACTGGAGAAATAAGGCAAAAACCGGGGAGGTGGCAGCCCTATAATCAATGTAAGGCCTATTGCTTAAAATGGTTAAATAATGTTAGGCCTATTGTAAAAATAGCTAATTAAAATTATGCTTATATGTAAAATGATGTGAATGTGGAGAGAGGTAAAAGTGAAATATTCAAATTTAAATATACAGCTTGGAATGCTTAAAGATTATTCTCTCCTGACATTTATGATAATTTTGATGTAGGCCCAGTAGTGCCAGCATTTCATTTGGAAAGATACGTGTGAGTGCTGCAAATGAATACGTAAATTTAGATGCACTTTGTGCCTTTGCTCTTTATAAAAATATTAAACACAATAGAGACCACTTTTTGTATGCCATCATCATCGTTGTTCAATTCTGTTAATTTTGTAGGCATTCTTGCAACCAGTTTAACAATCGGTTAAGTTTAACAATCGGAAAACGTAGCACCATCTCTACTTAGCTAACGAGGACTAGGATTGGTTCGTTTTGTTTCAATAACTTCCGCTCAACATGGCTGATTGTTTTCCATTACCTTCTTGACATTTAGCTTCTTTCCAAATGGCTGGACAGTTCGGTTGATCTGTTTACCTGATTCAATATTCCTGATCCACATGGCTGATCGAGTTGTCTAATTGAAACCTGTGTTCCATTTAGTTTATTAAATTGGCTGAAACAGCTTGTCTCATTCAAACAGCTGATCCATTTGGTCGATCCATTTGGCTTATCATAACGGCTGATCCAAGTAGCTGATCCAGTAGCCCGATTCAACTTGCTGATCCAATTAGCTGATCCAGTAGCCCGATTCAACTTGCTGATCCAAAAGGTTGATTCATTTAGCTTATCACAATGGCTGATCCAGTTGTCTTGATTAAAACTGCTGGTCCATTTGGCTGATCCACTTACCTGTTCCAGTTGTCTTATTCAAACCTCTGATCCATTTAGTTTATCAAAATGGCTGATCCAATTGGTTATAAATCTATTTGTGTTTTGGAATGCCATTTTGTTTGGCTAACCAAGGACGTCTGGTTAAGTCTTAACTTCGCATGGTGCAACGCAATAAACTTTAAGCGGCACTTTAAGAGCGAGTAGGTCTGACGAGGAAACTAGCGTATGTACGTTTGGGGAGAAAAATTTTCATGCTCGAGAAAGGCTAAACGTAATCGTTAAGTGTAGCAGCACATTCAGCTCCATTCTTCATTCGCTAACAGCAAGATTTGATGCCCGCAGAAGCCAGTTGCTACGAAACTGTGATGAAGGCGTAGTGCCAGTTAGCATGACTGACGGTGCTTCTAAAAATTCAATCCAATTGCAATCGAGCGTGAGCCTTGCCATTGGCGCATCTAAAACTTTTCTGCTTTCGCGTCGTGTACTAAACTTCGAATTTGATTACTTTCAGGCCGATCCTGGGGGTCTAGGCTGAACTGATCAACAAGCTGTCGATCTCGACAAAATCTAACCGTCGATAAGTGGCATATTACACATTTATCCACACTTATGGCTAGATGATATACACTGATATACACAAGTTTACACACATTTACACATAATTTTACACATTTATCCTTGTATACACATAAATACATACATAAACACATGCCTGTAGCACGGCTCGAGTTTCGTAGCACAAGAGAGTACTTCATGTATGTAAATATTTTTAAACAAGTTTTTGTTATTATTTTTAGAAAATGTGTATTGTTGAGCTATGTGTTTTTAGTCTGCAGGCCGGAAACGAAGGAAAAAAGATTTTAATAAGAAATCTGTTACTAAATTCTGAAATAACGATCGCCAAGTGAATAGTCGACTGCTCTTGAAATGTAGACAAGAATAAGGCAGTTGTCAATGGTCACAGTCTACGAGAGAAAATCGACGGTATTGAGCCTGTAAAGTGTAGACTCTGTAGACAAGTAGACAAGTCTACAATGTAGACTTTGGTGACACTGTAGACAAGTCGTGTTCATGCTAGCTCGAATTGACAAATGCGTCGTTAACCACGTGACCATCGACACATGCCGACAGTCGACTGCTTGTCGATGAGCTCAGCCTAGACCCCCTGGTCACTTTCGCTGTGCGATGACGGCAATGAAATCGTATGCAACGTCGACGTATATTGCCAATGCGGTTTATAGTTCTGTAATGAATTTGTGAATGATGATTCGGCACAATTTACAGTCAACAGAGAGTCCGCCGTTTCTAAAATGAAAAATCAAGATCGAGACCCCAGAGCCTCTTTTTCGAATGTAATTCAAGGTCAACGACGTCGTTGAACGGATCACTGCTGTAGGAATCTGTGTCGAGGCTATAGTGAACGTAATTCGAAGCGAACGACGTTTCAGCAGATCATCTTTCGTGGCAACAAATCGCAATCTGACGAATGATGTTCAGTTCACACTTATCGATCATGATTGACATCTGGGTCATAATCCAGATACGCAGTGTGAACAAGGTAATATACCTCGTCCACACTGCGAATCATGATTCGTAGGTGATGATTCGGCTCAATCGTGATTTGACCGATCATGATTAACAGTCGAGAAGTGTGATTGGTCAGCACCACCTAGCGAGCGAGAGTCGAGGGTTGCCATTTCTATAATGAAAAGTCTGGGTCGAGATTCCAGAGCCTCGTTTTCGAACATAGTCGTTGGGCGGATCATCATTCGCGCAAACCAATCACAATCCAACGAATGACGTTCTGTTCACATTTCACTTCTTGATCACGATCGACGTCTAGTTCATGATCCTGATGCGCAGTGTGAACAATGTATTAGCTTATTCTTAAGCGAGCCATAAACCGCAGATGCTTGATCCTAACGAGAAGCAACGATAAGTGAAATTCCCGTAGCGAACGTGGGAGCGTAATTTTTTGATTGAATTTTTGTTTTGTACTCGCAGGTGACGAGAAGATCGAGAATCATCGAAAGCAAAAACTTACCAATCATGGTTCTAAACCGACATGGTGATCAGCCGAATGATTACGTGGGTCACGAGATGCTTCAAAGTGAAAGTGAAAGATCTTACGCCGAAGTGAAAGATTCTAAAGACATCTTCTTGGAAGTCGGAGTTTGTGAGTGGATTTGCCGTTTTAAGTCGTTTCCTGTTTAAGTTGAAAAGTTTATCTTTTTTAACGAAGACTTTCTTTCCTTTCAGCCAACAATTACCACAACGAGTGCCACATGGACGACAAAATGGCATCGCCAAACGTCCAAGTGCTCGCCATGGAGCCCGTTCCTGTCAAATAAAGGTCGGGTTGCCTCGTCGACGACCTGCATGCCTTCCCATGACCGTAATTTGCTTTTGATTATCATATGTACTCTGCTTTGCAATGACATTGTGGCATGCTCACGGAACATGACCATTTGGTTTGATACAGGGTGTCCAGGTATAGGCACATCAGTTGACACCCATGCGAGATGTCGAACAAGGTTGGATTATTGGCGGATACTGCGAACAGTGCTAGCAAACAGAACCATCCCCCTGCGGCAACTGTGCGACAAGATCACTATTTTTGGTACTACTCCAGTTTCAATAGCGACATTAGCACGCTGGTTACACACCGCGACAGTGTCTGCAGGTGTCCATTCATGTGTCTTCCTTTGACCCCTGAGCACTGCGCAATACGACTGCAATGGTGTCGTGAACGAGTGAGCTGACGAATCCCGCTTTTGTTTAGACACCGACAACAGATGCGGACATGTCAATGAACGATGCATCCGGTATCGTCATCGTGGACCAACACCCGGGATCATGATCTCTGTTGTCAGCGATTACGATGCTAGAGCGCCTTCTGTCACCATCAACGGCAAACGTGAGCGTGGCACGTGTACATGAAATCAACTGCCGGCAAGGTCCTAAGATGTATCGCCAATGGAGTGCGTGTTGGAGATGGTGTAACGTCGTTTACGATCACTGCGCAATCTCCTTGACCTGACAGAGCAGTTCACCAGCCTCCTACTGCTGACGTTCGCCACCTACACCTACGTCTGCCACAATGCATCGCCGCTAGAGCTGGTGCCACGACCTAGTGATGCCGCTTTCCGTTGCAACACCCTGTTCAAACGAGTGCACGTCTTGACTCCATGACGTAATAGGGGGGGCAGTTTCATTGCAGAGCAGTGTATGTGCGGTATTTCTTCGTGTATCTTAATCGCTGACACCAGAGACCATGATACCAGTTGTTGGTCCACGATGGCGATACCAGATGCATCGTTCATTGACATGTCTTCCGATTCCGCCGTTCCTTGTCTGGAAGTTTCGTTGGAGATACGAGCAAGATCCAACGTGATCGAGGAGAACAATATGATTCTCGTCATGAAAGCCGACCAGCCTGTCGTTTGGAGGATCCAGTCGTCCAACATACGTAGGGCTCTGAAGATTGTTGAAGTATACTTTTTCTTGCAGTGTGCAGCTCAGGCAACTATGGCCCATTACGATTTTGCTACACCTCTGGTTGGCGGAATTTGTGGTGGCGAGTCAAAGCTACGCAACGCACCAGGCAGCAGTCGCGTCGGAGCTTTGACGCAATGAGTATTAAGCGTAGCGTTAAACTCGTTTTTTCACGGCAGTAAAACGTCAAAAATGGAGAGTTTGCTGGAGCAGCGCTACGCGATTAAATTTTGCTTTGACCTAGGCAAAACCGCTTCTGCGACGCTGGTCCCTGTACAAACATGACGACGCCCTGTCAAGAGCTCGGGTTTTCCGGTGGTTCAGTGAATTTAAAAATGGTCTCGCATTCGTTCTCTCGCATTCCCGAGCTCTCGACACGGCGTCATCATCTTTCAACGTTCGCTCCAGCGATCGTTTGCTACAGCGCTCGCTCAGTTTTCGACGTTTTCTGTTGTGACATACGTAAATTCAAAAACAAGTTTTGGGTCACGCATCATCGTCACTGCGTCAGAGCTCGAAATCGACTGCTGCTCGATGCATTGTTTAGCTTAGTCCCCCCTACCATAAATCTCGTTGCCATTGAGCACGCTGCTCGCCACTGACATTGATTTAAACATAGAAACTCCTGGGTCGTTGACGGATCCTGCACTTTCTTGTCGCAGGTGAACCTCTGACCTTTCGGAGATTTTTTTTAAGAGGCTCAATGCGTAAGGAGGATTTTGCAAGACCTCTCATCAAAATTTTTTAGGAGCTCAAGAGTCTTTGTCCTGGAGCTCAAACCTCATCATCCTGGAAACGCACCATCCCGTTTGAGAGCTCGTTTTGACAGTCTGCTTGTGCCTCAGCAACGTGTTGCGACACTGCTCTGTATTAACTGTCGTAGCCAGTCGATGAGTAGAGGTCCTTCTTCGTCGAAAAAGAGACTGAGCATCACTTTTCTGAAGTGAATTGATATGAATGCCTCAAGTAAGCATGTGCGACTGGGAATACCACAACGCCATCTACGGGCAAAAGAAAAACGCTCACTGGGATTTTATTCAATTCTGCGATACTGAGTGCCTTTCTCATGTCATTAATTAATGTCGTTTCCTGTTTTTAGACTGAGGGTTCTGTCGAAAGGGAGTACGCTCCGATGAATCATCTCGTTCAAATGAAAACGGACTAACTCATCTTCTATGCTGATAACAACCAGGAATCGTTGCTTTCCTACTTGGAGGTCAAAGGCGCCAAGAAATTTGAAGTTTTGGTCGGAGATGGCCCGAGTAAGTTGATGTTATGTCTTTTTTTCTATGAGATACAATGGGATGCTCACAGAGGAGTGTTGGGGTTTGAAGCTAAAAACGCTCGACATTCAAAGCTCGTTGCTAACAGCCTGTCGATTAAGGGTGTGTCTAAAAAGTCCGACCAGTGTTTGGATTCCGATCGTTATTAGCGCGACCAGTCGCGTTATGAAAACGCTCATCGCGACTGATCGTTACTTTATATATCTGTGTTGCACTCCAGTCGTGCTAATTACAACTGGCATTGGATTTCGGTCGCATTATAAAAACGCTCATCTCGACCGGTCGCGTTATGAAAACACTCAATGTGGCCAGCTGCATTATGAAAACGCTCATCGCGACCGGCCGTAACTTTATGAATCTGCATTATACTCCAGCCGTCCTAAATACGACCAGCGTTGGATTTCGGTTGCGATTAACGCAACCAATCACGTTATGAAAACCAGTCCTTACTTTATGAATCGAGGGCCGTCAGAATCAGTAAAAAATTTAAAATGAATAATCGTCGATCGGACATAGTCAAAATTTCGAGTCAGTCACTGGTGGCTCCAAAATGAGCTTTGTGATGGACATTGACCGGACTTTTTTAGACACACCCAAAGTGTTCACAAAGGATTGTTGGGGTTTGAGAATATCACTTAACTGTGCAGAATATCTACTTAACTATGTATAGACCTCGACGTGAGGTCCATTTTTGACGCAGTAGACATCAGACCACATGCTCCTGTTAACAGGTCGTGATGGGCTCATGAATCTATGGCCTATCTAATATCCCAGGCTATGCTGGGTGACTCTTGTAGGTAAGAGTGTCAACAGCAAGAGTTGATTCCTGAATGGTCATTTCCGGGCGTTCCCAGCAACGAGCTGGCAGACGCAGTCGCAGTCCGTTTGCATCCCCGAACCACACTGATGATCACAGGCTACGCAGATCCGGGACCTGTTCCCGAAGTCACCTCCTCAAAGGTTGGGGGCAACCTGCAGTTCAAACTGCTCGTTCTAAGCTCAACGCAGCACTTCAAGTGCTCATGCTAAACTCAAGAAAGCGCTTCAACTAATTGGCACAGCACGAAGAGCTCACATCGATTACTCGTAGTTACACAGAGTTTCTGATTGTCTGCTGCAGTTTTCAAATCCCGGTCTCTTCTGCGTGATCTTTTTGATTGTCTAACCGAATCTAATCATCCACAGAATCAGTCACGGGAATCACTTACACCTCGACGACTTCGCCGACGCATCAGTTGCCTACGGAGACGAAACATCCACGCCAGACAGGCTGGATGCAGAAACAGAGTCGCTCGGCTTTGCCCATCATGTACAGTTTGAAGGATTTTTTCAAAGCGCAATTGGGATCGATCCGTTCGTCAAAGCTTACAGGCGTCCAAGTGCTGGCGCGTTGTCACGCAGAAGTCTGACCGTTCGGGCACCTTGATCTGTTCCGTGGTGATACGACACGCTATCGTTAACGCTTGCTTCATAATTTGTGGCTCGTCACAGCACAAGATCCTTACAATGGCTCACAGCTCTATGACGCCATTTGAGAGACGTCGCTTGGATGTTGAGGAAGTGGTCTGCCTCGAAGATGACCTGAAGCAAAAGAAGTATTTCGAATCGCAGCGCCACCGCAACAGTCATGGTCTCGTGTGCGGATTATGCTGGTGCGTTATCATGGCGACGTCATTTGGACAGCTTGATCTGTTCCACAGGGATGTCGCTTCACAATGGCACCAGCGACTCGCTGTGACGGGTCAGTATTCCAAATCGCAGCACCACTGCAACACGCATCATCTCCGGTGTGGAA
This sequence comes from Rhysida immarginata, assembly GCA_023313115.1. NCBI lineage: Eukaryota > Metazoa > Arthropoda > Chilopoda > Scolopendromorpha > Scolopendridae > Rhysida > Rhysida immarginata. The sequence goes on from JAHWFO010037397.1 coordinate 445,788, forward strand.
TGTGCTGGTGCCTCCTTGTGCAGACGCATGACCCCTTTGGAGTCGCCACAAAGCAGGATACTTACTGCGTCTCTTTCCAGCGGCACCAATAACTTTATGACTGCCTCTCGTGCTTCAAAATTTCGTTTTTTTTTTAGATCTCATTCGTATATCTCCACACGTTCTTCTCATGGATGCGATGCAAGTCGACTCCTTCCAAAGTTCATCCACGTCTCGTTTCCGAAGCGCTTCATAGAGGGCCTCGGCTATCACGGCCACGGCATGACGCTCAACGATCCTCTCTGCTGCTTGCTTCCGAACAACACGCACTACCATTTCGCGTCGCCTCTCAAAAGCTGCGGCATGGAAATCGTGCACGTGGCCGACAAAGTCATTTATAAGAATGCAGTAAGGCTCTCGTCGTACGTCAACGACGTTTGTCGTTTATGAGTTTGTTTACAAGATTTTGTTTCATTCTCGTGCAGAATAACTTTCACAGTCCCGCGAGAAATGTCGGTAGCGAGGCCGTGTCATCGACAATTAAGGGAAGCTGATCTCTTGATCGACGACGAGGATCACACAGCCGAGGAAGGTTCTGGGTATGGTTCGACGCACATCGATTAAGATACGATTAAGCCTAAGCTTCTCGATTTCCAGTGCAAGTACTTGACGTTGGGATGACCGTTACTCAACCCGGTAAGTCTTGGAATCGCTTCGCTAGTTCGTTAGTCAGGTGTGCAACTTAGTTCTGTTGGCTACGTGCATAGACGCGATGAGTGCTTAGAAGGTAGCAACAGGAATCTGTGTCCTTGCGCCGTTGATGAACATGGATGGTCTCGCTGGGTGGATTGTCTCGCTGCTGTGACGTGTCGATCCAGATGTTCGCTAAAATTCTTCCAACAATGGATAAATATGCACAGTCATGTAGACGCGAGAACAGCGGTTTCAGATAGCTTGTTTTCAGATGTCTCACAGCGGATGCAACACAACTTTTTCAGTTGGTCTAGAGGCCAAGATGCAACAACGTTCTTGATAGTTTTCTGGTGCTCTCAATGCATCGACGGATGCCGTATGTTTGCTCAAAACGTCCGTACGATTCGACAGTCGTGCATGAGTGCATTACTTCTGTAAACCGCTGCAGACGACATGGAGCAACGCTGAATGTAAATCAATTCGACCTTTGTCAAGCTCCGCAAGTCGTTGCACGGGTTTACAGTGCGTGTGCGAGGAATGGTAGTTGTTGTCACGACAGCTACAGTCAGCTGTTCCTGTGCAGTGCAAATGCAAGTAGGTTGTTTCTCTTGAGTAAAACTATTGAAGACGTGTGTTTGATGGTGCGAAATTGCCAGCACTAAGGATCTACCGTAGCGCTCCTGCTACCATAATCTTAACGCATAAGTAAAACTCAAACAGAATTAAATTGTTGCTTCTCAATGACGTGGAACCTCAACAGTCGTTTCTTGATCATTTCACGTGTTCGTGACGTTTCTTTGATGCCTTTGTCATTGCAGATAGACGAAGACGTGAATTTCAACATCAATAGTCCGCACAGTCAGATCTACAGCCTGGATCTATATCGAGATGAGGAACATCGCACGTTGATCAAATCCATCGACTTCCTCCTCAACGTCGTCAAAAACGATCACCTCTTTGTCAAAAGCAGAATCGACGCAGATGAGCGTCGCATTGAACTGTTGTCGTCTCTTGTCAACGTCTCGTGATTTTGTTTTAATCTTATTTTCTTTGAACAGGCCCTCATCTACGCGTCGTGACTTCCAGGTTGCGCAAGGGGTCGTTCCAGGTCTCTCCCTCTTTTGTTGTTGTTCTGTGTTGGATTTCTTCGTTGACGTCGTCATCAGAGAACCACGCATTCATTGTTTAACATTTGATTTGGATCCTTCAGTATCTGCAAATTTCTTAACCAAAAGGGTTCAAAGTGCAGATCATGCGTCGTTGTTATTGGAGTTGTAGGCACTCGTAAAGAAAAAGACTTTGATAAGGGATAAAGATGACGGACGTTTTATTTTGTAGTATGACATCGACGAAAGGTTTCCAAGCGAAGACGGAAGAGAAAAGCTTACGGAGAGAAACGTATAACGCTGCGGATTCGCATGCAGTAAAGACGTTTGTTATTGTAAGAGTGTGCCGAGCATCGTGAGTTTTTGTCGTCGTAGAGCAGCGGCGTAATCTTCCATCACTCTCTCTCTCCGATTTTTCATGATTTGTACACCTCATACAATTGTACATTATTATGAAAAGTTTATATCTACACACAACAACAGTTTTGTACGAAAATGTATAACAACGCAGATGCGTAGCTTTCAAAAGACAGACGAGAAATATCTATTTTAATTAAGGGGAGGCTTTAACCTGGTGAGCTTTCACTGAACACAACTTCTGTGAAGTTAAGTTACACAAGGCACGGCTCGTCACTGGATGGGTGACCATCCGTGATAGCAGATCTTTACCCCCCCCCCTCGGCTGCTGTGCCCATCATACAGCAGTCGTGAATCCAGGTCCATCCAGGGACCCATGTTGTCGGCCTCTGGATGGAAGTATTGGATCGAATTATTTAATTAAAAAAATTACAACGGCCATTTTAAGAAGAAACCATATTTTTGCGAGCATACCCCATGGGGATTCGTCGGTGCGTCTTTTGACAATGACTGCGTGATTGGTGTCGAGTTCGGAACTTTCCCGACCGATCACGTCATCACGACGCTAACCACTAGAGAGAGCTGCCTGATATTATTATTGTATCCATCTGCTTCCTCACGTTGAGTCGATTGGACGGAAAGTTGGGGTTTTGCATCCAAAACGCAGCATGAGAAACTTGTCCGTTCACGCCATCACCACGCTGATCAGTAGAGGGAGCCAATGGAATGTTATTGTATTCAAAATTCATTCTTAAATGTAAAAAGTACAAATTAAAAATAACCCGTCTGCTTCCTCGCGTGGATTCGATTTGACGAGAAAAAGTTGGCTTTTCGCACCAACCCGCACGAGTATGCTTGTTGATCAGCATTCTTCATATGACGTTGTGATACAGGCTATACAAGTGCGCGGGGTAAATTCGCAAAAAGATGGCAGTCGTATGAGATTCGCAAACTCATACTTCGTCAAAACATCAAAAAATTCCCATTTCCAACGTATACGTAAATCATGGTAGGAACCTGGTCATGTTAGCTGGTTTCTAGTTCCATCGTACTTCATGTTTTGTTATTCGATGCTTATTCCAAAATAGTTCCATACGTACCACCCACCTTAATTTACTGATCAAGGATAAAGATTATTTTGTATATTACAACAACAACAATAACAACAAGACTTTGTCGTAGTTAGAGAGAGAGAGAGAGAGAGAGAGAGAGATAGCGTAGATGTATGATGTTTGTTTTATTGTATTTTCTCCTGTCTTGTTTGATGATCATTGGGCGTTCGCGTTACGAGGGTGAATCTATTTTTATATTATTTAGCACTTATTTATGTAAATAGAGTTTTCATATTCTTTCTTTGTTTTCAAGGAGCTAAGGAGAAGAGCAACGACGAGCACCTGGCAACTGACTTAGAGCTACTTAGCAACGGTAAAATCAAGGGTTACCAAATGTCTTAAGTAGGTCAAACTGTACCTTCGGTTCCTTTTCTCCGCCTATTTTACTTTGCCAAAGAGTAACCTAACCTACCGAAACTGCTCAAAAACTTAGCGAAGCTCACTACTGAAAGCTACCAAACATCCCAAAACCTACCATCACCTAATGATACTGACCAAAACTACTCGGACCCGCCCAAAACCTACCAAAACCTACCCAGACCTTCTCAAAAGCTACCAAAAATCTAAGAAAGCTTTACAACTGAAAGCTACCTATACTTTCTGAACCTGCGAAAAAGCTACCGAAACATACTAAAGCTTACTACTGAACGCTACCTAATTTCCCAAAACCTACCAGAACCTAACGATACTTCCCAAACTTAACCAGATCTGCCCAAAACCTACCAAATCTACCAAAATCTACCCAAACATGTTCGAGAGCTACCAAAACCTACCAAACATCTAGTGAAGTTTACTTCTGAAAGGTAACAAACCTCCCAAAACATACCAGAACCTAATGATACTGTCCAAACCTACCCAGATCTGCCCAAAACCTACCAAATTAATAAAACCTACCCAAACATATTCAAGAGCTACAAAAACCTATCAAACACCTAGCAAAGCTTACTTTTGAAAGGTACCAAACCTCCCAAAACCTACCAGAACCTAATGATACTGACCGAACCTACTCGGACCTGCCCAAAACCTACCAAAACCTACCAAGATCCTGGTGAAGCTTACAACTGAAAGCTACCTAACCTCCCAAAAACTTACCAGAACCTAATGATACTTCCATAACCTACCCAGACATGCCCAGAACCTACCAAAACCTAGCAAAAACCTAGCAAAGTTTACTACTGAAATCTACCAAACTTCCCAAAAGCTACCAGAAACTAATGATCTTGACCAAAAGCTATCAAGATCGGCCCGAAACTTAACGAAACTTGCCACTGAAAGCTACCAAAGCTCACAGAACCTACCAAAACATACCCATATTTCCCGAACCTATCCAGACATGCCCAAAAGCTACCGAAACCTAACCAGAACTGCCCAAAAACTACGAAAAAGGTAGCGAAGCTTACAACTCAAAGGTTTCAAACTTCCCAAAACCTATCAGAACCTACCAAAACCTACCCAGACATGTTCGATAGGTACCAAAATTTACCAAAAACCTAGCGAAGCTTACTAATGAAAGCTACCAGACCTATCAGAACCTAATGATACTGATCTAAATCTACCAAAGACTTGTCCAAAAGCTACTAAAAACCTAGCAAAGCTTACTACTGAAAGTTACCAAACCTCCCGAAAGCTACCAGAAGCTGATGATACTGACTGAACCTACCAAGACCTGCCCAAAAGATACCAGAAACTTAGCAAAGCTACCAAATTCCCAAAACCTACCAGAACCTAATGATACTTATCTAAATCTACCAAAGACTTGTCCAAAAGCTACTAAAAACCTAGCAAAGCTTACTACTGAAAGTTACCAAACCTCCCAAAAGCTACCAGAAGCTGATGATACTGACTGAAACCTATCAAGACCTAACAATACTTGTGAAAACCTACTGAAAGCTACCAATACCCACAAAACTACCAATGTCCTAGCAGACCTACCAAAACTTACTCAAACCTCTCAAACCCTACCAGAACCTCACCAAAAGTTGGTGATCATCTCAAAAAGCGACCTTCAAAACATACTAAACTTACCAAACCTACCATGACGTCATACTTCACTTTACGTTGTTTTGATCGCTCCCTGACGTTATTTAAGAGACTGCTTTGTTGATGACGACGATAGATAGGGGGTGATAGAGTTATTTTATGAACTGAAGCCAGGCTACTTTCTCCCTAGGACTACTGAGTATTACAAATTTTAAAATAGAAGTAGCAGCAATAGTCAGCAGGAGGATACTGTTATTGTTGTTGATCTTTATTTCGTTCCGTTTCTCCAGTGGTGTGTTGGGATCCACTCTTGTGATGTTGCGGTTGCTTAAGTTATTCGAAATTAGTTACCCGGACTTCAGGATTTTTTAAAATTAGTGAGGCGCTTGTTGAAATTTTTTAAAATTTGAGAGCTGGTTGTTAAGATTTTTCGACGTCAACGAGCCACTTGTTAAAATTTTTTTTAAAATTTGAGAGCCGATTGTTAAAGCTAAAGTTTATCAAATTCAACGAGCTGCTTGGTGAAATTTTTCAAAATTTGACAGCCGATTGGTAAAATTTTTCAACATCAATGAGCCGTTCGAGCTAAAAAAATATAGCGAATCCTATAGGGTGAACAAAATTATGTGTTTTTGTGGTTTCGCGAACTGACTTCCCTTCAAGTCCATGGAGTTTTGATTGCGTTTTAGCAATTTGTGACGTCAAAGTTTGACTGACGTCAGAATTTAAAGAACTATTTGAAGTAATGCTTTCGTCCCATTAATGCTCGTAACATTTTGAGGCCATAAGGTTTGACAGGATTGACCTAGAGGCTTCAAATTTCTTACACACGTAGGCCCTATACAAAGGATGGTGCAAAAAAATATATTGACTCCTCTTGGGTGGCCAGTGGCCCCTGAGGGGCCACTTGTATGAAATTCATGGTTCCTTTTTAATCTTTTGAACGGATAGGTCTAGTAACATGAAATTTTGTATATTCGTTGTGTGGTACTAAAAATACTGCAAATATAAAAAAAAACTGAAGTGTTTTATATTTATAATGTGTTGCCTAAAATTTTAACTATTGGGCACTAAAATTGATATAATCCTCTGAGGCCTCGGCAGGGGTCACGAGGCTCCAATACAAAACAAGAGCTATCTTTTGTGCGAAAAGGCCTATGAACCTGAAATTTTGTATTTGTGCCCCTCCACTTACTCTAGTCACGGCCGCTACTACCCATGACATTTTGATGCTAAAACCCTTTTATCGTTAGATAACGATGCCTTAACTAATTTTTTTCGTTTGTTGGAAACAATGAAGATTGGATTGTTGCTCGATCTACTTTGGTCGTTGGATTTTAAGTGCCCCGTCCTGTCTTTCTAGTTGGCTTTGTTATACCCTCACCAGTGATTTTTAATAAAACTGACACACTTTGCATACATATTGGATAGGTTTCCCATATTTCACAACAGCGGTTTTGGGTTTCAAGGGTAAATAAAATCTGTCCTAGTTCTCGAACTATATACTTCAAAACTAGTAATCTACAGGGTGATCCACATTTCAGTAGACTTTGTAAAACCTTGAAATTGTTTAACTATTTACAATAAAGCGATGCGGTTTCCACAGAAATGCTCAAAAACACGAGGGATTTTAATTATAATGAAAAATTTTTTTTATATTAGTTAGAGTTCTAAATTCGTCTTAAATTCGATTTCTTGGATCTTCGAAAATCGCTTGTGTGTAAGCGTTTCTTTAGGCAACATCAAAGTACCATCCTTAGAGCCAAGATAATGCTCAATTAGCTCAACTGCTTGTTTCACGCATGTTAAGACCATACTCTCTATGAAACTCCAGCTCCACCTTTGGTCAAAAATTTAAATGTAAAAAATATATTTCACACAGTCTGTTGTCTGCTGTCACACTGAGTGAGTGATCAGCGCACAGCCTAAACCACATAGCCTAAAGACTTGAAATTTTGAACTAAGGTTCTTTACAAAATGTAACTGAGTGCTAAGAAGGGGTTTTTGGAAATCAATCCCTATGGGGGGAAAGAGAGGTTGAACGTTTGTTAACACATTAACTGGTGTGGCATTTTATACCTAGAGGGTGGTTGTCTCGCCTTTCTAATGCAATGGTGGAGTTAAACAACCTTGGATGCGGTTAATCAATAGTTGGATCACCACCTGGAAATATCCATCGCACCCCGTCCTTCGGAGGGTACGTTAAGCCGACAGTCCCGGTTGCTACGGTTTCCTGTAGCAGTCGTTACTGGGTAGTACAATAGACTCAGAGGGTTGCAGTGCTTAGGTTTCTACTATAAACACTTCGGTTTCTAGTATAACCACTTTGGTTTCATTTTGACCACCCTATACAATTCATCCATGATCCATTATATACTTAACACATTACCTGGTGTTCCACTATATACTTAACGCTTTAACTGGTGTGGCACTACATAAGTAACTGTTTTAGGGAGGGGGTAAAGAATTGTGGAGTGTGCCATCCATGAAGCGCAATCTTTCCACCATCACCTACCTAAAACGTTCGTAGGGTCCATCAGAATTACCAGGAAAAATGTCATCAAGATTGGTCTAGCCTTTTTGAAATGCACAGCGAACTGAGAGACGGAGAGACATACCGAGAATTTGATATACACTGGTATATACAAGAATTATGACCAGCACCCGGTTAGGGCACACGCATGGTTCGCCTCAACAACGATTAAAAATGGCGAAATTTGCATAACAGGCTGAGAAAGCTTTAAAGCTGGTGCATCAATGCTTTAAAGCAGTTGCATGTTCCGCAATATGGGTAAACGTGACATCCAAAAAGTGATGATAATAGGATATTGCAGCAAGCGTGGCAGTATCCCCGAAACGGCGCGACTTCTGAACTGTTCACGGTCCGCTGTAGTGAAGGTTTTCAAAGAGTGGACAGCAGGGACAGAAATCGCGTCCCAACGCCATCACTTTAAAGGGTCACGGGCCATCGACCAACAGCATCAGTGCCATCTACGACGACCATAAAAGATGACCGGAAAGCCAGAGTACATCAACTGATCACTAGTTTCAAAAGTGTTGCCAACAGATGTGTATCTGATATTACTGTTGAGCACACCCCCCTACGGATGGGCCTGAACAGTCGACACATGGTTGCTGTAAATGACGCCTAGACGTGGGCCATTGGACCACAGACGAGTGAGCTAAGGACGCCCTCTCTGACGAGTTAACGTTTTTGCTCCATATGATTGACGTGCAGTGGTGAGTGCCATGAAAAGAGACTGCAGGATTCTATTGTGACCCTGAAATAGGTTGGTGGATTAGTGTTTGGGGGGGATCTTCTGTTGGGGGCAGTTAGGTCCAGTGATTCGTTTAGAGGGCATTTTGTATATCTGTGGCTATCTGTCAAACGTAGCGGACCAGGTGCACTCGCACATGCTCACGTTGTTGCCCCAATGTGATGGTGTATTCCAGCAGGACAATTCACCATGCCACAAGGCACATTTCCTTCTGGATTGGTTCTATGAACACTCTCCTGACATTTGAGTGCTCTTTGGCCCACTAATTATAGGGGTCATCAATCCAATCGAACATCTGTGGGAGCATCTTGATCGCCATGTAAGGCACCTGGATCCTCCACCTATAACAAACTGTGGACAACGCTTCAAGTGGAATAAACTGCTCACCATCGGATACATACCGCGCACTTCTTTCGTCTTTGCCACGACGCCTAGCAGTAGTTATAGCAGTAAAGGATGGCTACTCCCATCACAAATCGGGAGGTCATATATCAAGGATGTGACATCGTATATACATAACAATGAAAGTCGGTTTTTTGGGTACATTGGCATCTTCCATGAAATATTTTAATGATATCAATTTGGTAGTTAATGCACCTTCGTTAAAACAGTTACAAAACCATGCTTTAGAGAATATACTGAACATTGAAAACTGGATGATCAATAGATTTTTCTGAATTTATATGTTGCTTAAAAAATAAAAATAAAATAAATAATAATGTAAATATTGAATTGAAAATATATAATGAAGTAATAAAACAAAAATACGCAATTAAAATTCTAGGCGTGTGGTTTAAAGCAAATTTTTGTTGGAAAAGGCATATAATCTTTATATTAGAGAAAATCGCCCTAATTATTGTAATAATTAGAAGAAATAAAAAATTTATTGTCTTCTAAAGCTTGTGTATTATTGTATAAATCTTTTATAACCCCTTATATCATGTATTTAAATGTTTGCAGGGTAAGGCTGCAGTAACTTTAATGTCACAATTGCAGAAGATCCTTAGCCGTTTTTTTCGAATTTTATTTCTTTTACCTATTTTTAGTACAATTACAAAAACTCATTTTAATTCCGTAAATATTTTAACTCTGAAACAAACGCATGTAATAGCTTTATGTTCACAAATGTATAAAGAACTTAATTTTAAAAGGTTCGAATTTTTTTACTAATGAGATTTTTCATGAATACAATACGAAGTTAAAAGGTAATTTAGGAATTGCAAAATGTTTTAAAAATATTGGGAAATATTCAAAATATAATCAAAAAAAATTTATCTGAAATCAA
>JAHWFO010037397.1:455677-467425 GCA_023313115.1 Rhysida immarginata
TTTTGTTTTTGTTTGAGGCCCCCCTGTCAAATCTTAGCTTTTCTGATGGATCCTTTTCCATACTGTATTCTTTCCTGTATATATATATATTTTTGTTTTCAGAATGAAATATCATTATCACCAGGTGCCGCTTTTTTATCAGCTCTTTCTGTATTGTTTGTTTGTCGTTTGTTTTTTTTTAATATATGGCAAAAGGAGGTAATCAGAGCAGTATTGGCGTATGTGAGTCCTGTGGGAACAGCATTTTTGGTAAACAGGCGTACATAATCTGTAATGGAGAGTGCAAGAGAAAATTTCATGCGAAGTGCGTGGGAGTGAACAAGAATACATTGAAGTGGATTGGATCGACATATCTCTGTCAAATATGTCGTGAGGTTAGCACGGTTGATTGGCCTAGATTGAATCAAAACAACAGTGAACTGAATCTAGAAGATCATCACGACTCAGGTAATACTGGAGTCAGTGCAGTTAGTGCTGTTGATTCCACAACTTCAATGTCTATTTTGCTAAAAACGGTAAATGATTTAATAGTTTCTGTTAAAGAATTTATATTACTAGCATCTAAGATTCAGGAGGAGAATAGATCATTACATAATAAGGTTGATAAGCTTCTTGATATTATTACTTTAAATTCTACCTCTGCTTGTAATGTGAAATCTTTTCCCCCTGTCTCAAATTATAAGATTCCCGCCGTTAAACCTATGCAAACTTTGAAATATCTTAACATGGATATGACTTTATATGATAGGAAAATAACTGATGGAAAAATATTGCCAGAAAATCGGATAAATCATATAAAAGAATGATATTTGGGAATGTGGCGGGTTCTGGCTCTAAATTAAGGCAGCCAAAAATTCATTAAAAGACAAATCGGTTAATATCTTTATTTCCAGGGTGGCATCGGATTTGAATAGAGATGATCTATTAATATTTCTGCATCAAATTTATATCTAGAAGAAGTTTTAATCTGTCATAGATTAAAAACTAAATTTAATTCCTATTCTTCGTTTTATGTTTCTGTTGCTGCAAGTTCTGTTGATAAGTTATTCTTGCCCTCTAATTGGCCTGAGGGTGTTTTATTATTTGAATTTTACGGAAACTTAGATGATGATCAGATTATGACGGGTTTGGGGAAAAACCCTTCCACCTGTTGCCAATGTCAATTAAAATTCATTATCAAAATGTCCGTGGCCTAAGAACTAAATTATTGGAAGTGAATAGTGCCACGGCGTGTCATAACGATTTTATTTTTTGCTTCACTGAAACCTGACTAGATGACTCTTTCACGAACTTTATGCTTTTTGATGAGAATTTTAGAGTCTTTAGGTCAGATCGTAAGGCTGATATGAGAGGTAGGGGAGTTTTAATTGCTGTTCCAACTGCTATGGAAGTCACACAAGATCTTTTTAATTATTCAGTCATGTCTATTGATATAATTGGGGTCAATATGAGATTAAGGGATTCCAAACTCTTGAATATTGTTGTTCTTTGTTCCCCTGACCACTCTAAAGGAGAATTTTGAAAAATGTTTGGACGAATTACTGAACAACTTTGAGTGTTTTAATGGTAATTTTTGATTTTGGGAGATTTTAATTTTGGAACTTATTTCCCTTCTAATATAGCAATTATTACTGCAGAACCCAATCAACATATACTGAATTGTGGGCCAATGAACTTAATATTTCAGATAAGAATAATATCTGTAATCATCGTAATGACACATTAGATAAAGTATTCTCAAATTTTCCAGTCAAAAATATAAGTAGTACTTTATCAATTTTTTCTGAAGATAAATTCCATCCTGAGCTTAAGATACAATTTCAAATGAGTCCTAAAAGAGCTTAATTTATTCTCGTCATTTGTATATTTTTCGTGCTGGAAACTTTGAAATGTTGTATAATTATCTTAAATCATTTAATTGGCAATTAATTGGTGAGTTTAATGATGTGGATCAGATTTGGGACATTATTGTGAATACTATTAAAACTGCCTTCGAAATTTTTTTTTCTAAATTGACTTTGCCACCTTTGGACAAAATGCGTACTTATCCTGTTTGGTTTTCGAGTGAATCTATAAAACTATGTAATCGTAAAAATAAACTGCATAAATTATATAAGAAGTCTGGATGTTGTAAAGCGTTAGATTGCTTCAAATCAGCAAGAAAGCATTTTAAATTATTTAGAAAAATGGATTACAGTACATATTTTCATAAGGTGGAGACCGATCTTATTCATGACTCGAAAAACTTTTGGTCGTTAACAAAGAAGCTATTGGGTAGCAAGACAATGTACGCTGATAAACTCGAAAGTTTGGATTGCATTAGGTTATTAGAGGGACTTGAACGAAATTTTAGTCAAGACTCTATATTAAAGGCTGATTATGAAGGTCTGTCTGAATATTGGAAAAAAATTGATATGCCTTTTTCATTCATATCAATTACGGAATTAACTATAATCGCAGCAGCTAATAAAACTAACGCTTCCAGGCAGCTAGATTCTAATGGTATTCCTGATTATATTTACAGGGGGTGCATTGATGCCCTTTCTAGTCCTTTTTGTAAATTGTTTAATCTTTCGTTAATTTCAGGTATTTACCCAGCTGCTTGGAAGAGTGTTAATTTCCATCTTATTCCTAAGACTACATCTCCGATCTTAGCCTCTAATTTTTGGCCAATAACTGTGTTATCGTTCCCAGCAAAATTACTAAAAACTATTGTTGCCAAGTCTTTGTCTGTTTTCTTAGATCGATCTCTTCCACCAGAACACGGCTTTAGGAAGAATAGGTCTACAGTTTCTAATCTCGTAGATTTCACGTCATTTGTTGCTAAAAATATGGATGCAAGAGTCCAGGTCGATGTAATATATCTGGACTTTTTCCAAAGCATTCGATAACGTTAATATTAAATTGTTATTGGAAAAACTTAAAATAATTGGATATTCCTTGTCGTCATTAAATTGGTTCCGTTCTCTATTAATCGGGAGGTATTTTTTATTGGAAAAGATCTTTCCATTAGGAAAGGTCTTATTAGGAGTGGTGTCCTACAGGGATCTCTTCTAGGACCCGTACTCTTTAATGTTTTCGTGGCGGATTTTGCCTATTATATTACCAGGTCTGTCAATTTCCTTATGTACGCCGACGATTTAAAATTATTCAAATGTATAAAAAACTGGTCCGACTGTCAAGAGCTTGAAGATGTAATTAATAAGGTTAGCGGCTGGGCAATAGTGGTCTCACTCTTAACGCCAAAATATCGTTTATAATGACTTTTTCACGCAAAACAGTTAACTTCGTTTTTAACTATCTTCTTGACTCAGCCCCTCTGTCTTCTAGTATTCTAGTCAAAGATTTAGGTTTTCTTTCCCAAACCTCTCTTTCTTTTGCCACCCATATTAAATCTTTGACTAAAGAAGTGTGCAAAAGAATTGGTATCTGCAAGAGGTTGTCGAATTTCTTTAAAGACTCGGTTACCGTTTTGACCTTTCTTAAATCTTTGATTTTATCAAAAATTATGTATAGCATCCGGATCTGTTATTCAGGCAAAACGCAAAAAATTTATCTTGTTGCAAAAAAAAAATAAACAATTTTTATTTGTTTTTAAAATCAAATTTTGACATAATAAGTTGTTGGATAATAATTCCTCCATTTTCAAATTATCTGTTAATTATCATATTTTTATGTACAAAACCTTCATCCGAATTTTTTCAGGCAGCATTTGTGTGCCTGACTTACGTTTCAATCTTGTCGTTTGCCAGTTTAGGTCCAAGAGGCAAAGTAAGGCGCTGTTATGTTTAAAAAATAGAGAACTAATTTATCGCATATTGATCCATTTTACAAATTAAAAGTTAAATTCGACGAATTCTCTTCTGGACAAAAGGAAGTTATCCTTTAAGCTTTCTAGTTTTAGTATTAAAATTGCTGTTGTATTGCTACTGTTTTATTATATTGATAATTTTATTAATATTATTATTTTACTTGCATTTTTTTTTCTTTTAAATGTATATTCAGTAACACCGTTTTAGGCTTTTCGCCTGTTGGGGGACAACATCGGGTTTGGACTTCCGGTTTATCTGGTGGTTTATTTCGAGACCTTCTTTCTGTGCTGGTTTTCGATGGTCGGTCTCGGCTTCAGCAACGTATTGCAGTATTATTTAGCGTTAACTGTTTCACACCGTTCTAGCCAAAGTCGAGAAGTATTGGTCTTTCTTCATCGAAAAAAAAAACTGAGCATCACTTTTCCGGCCTTCATGGCAGAGTTAGCAGTCATGACAATATTGAAAGTCTTCTTTTTATTTGTGCACACCTTATACGTAGTTACTAGCTGAATTACCCGGCGTCGCATGAAAAAATATATAGTTTTTCATATTTAAGTACACAGGGTGTTCTCGAATAATGTGTACAAATTTTGGGTGGGTGATAGAGGATCAATTCTAAGCAATATTTTCTTCTATCCTTTTTTTTCTCTGGGGCATGATTTTTGAGATAAAAAAAGTTGGACTTCGCTTAGACGTAATATGCCAGTCAATCCTTGCTTCTGGAACACGTCATGATCATATACAATCATGTAATAAAAAGAACAAAAACACATTGCATACAATCCAATAATGTGACTTGTGTTAATGAAATATGCAAATGTTTTACAATAAGTGTTCCAATTGACGCCCTCTGGCATGAATCCATGTTTTACGACGTCACTGCATGAACTGACATACACGTTCATATGGTCCGTGTTCTTTGCGAATATGGTCAGCAGCTACGGCGAATATGGTTACCAGCTCTTCATCGGATTCCACATGTGTCTCGTATACTAATGTCTTTGTCTCCACAGAATATAAAGAACTGTTTCCTGCAGGTACGATTTCAACACTTTTTATCTCAAAAAGAATGCTCCGGAGAATAAAATGAAAGAGGGAAGTGTTTCTTAGATTTCATCCCTCTATCACCCCTCCCCAAGTTTGTATACAGTATGTTCTCAAATAACGTGTACAGAGTCCGCCAAAAAATGTATACACACTTCAGCAAAAGAAAAAACTATATACAAGTTGTAACACGAAATTCAAACAGGATTATACAAATGCGACAGCTGTTCAAAGTGATGATCATTAGCGTTGAGATATTTTTGAGTACGGCTGACAGTTGCTCCTATCCATTTCCGAGCAGACTCTTATCATTAACCTCGTATGTCTAGGTGGCGATTATGGCAATTATGGCAATTACAGCGGGATAGTCTTCATTCAATACATGTAATAATACTGGGGTGTGAACTTTCCATTTTGTTGTTACGCAAAAAATTATAGATGATATATAGTAAAGTGCATATAGATTTTTTGGCGGACTCTGTAGAATATAAAGATACATTTATTCCCGCGCGAAAGACTTGCATCAATTTTGATGCTCTTCACGGAACAATCGCAGAAGTTTTCATTAAACAAAGTCTCAATTATTAAGTTAAAAATTTTATCGCTGCAGCAGAGCATTTGACACTAAAAACTGGCCATAACTTTGATTTCTTGAATTCACAATTCAACAATTGTATTGACATGAGGGTACAGTCACGGCCTCCTAGATGGTACATCAAATTTTAATTCTTTAAGACATTGTTGTACCTGGTTCACTTGTTTTGCCAGTCGGAATATCGTCTTATTTTTCGTTGCACATTCCAAATCTCGGCGCTCTAAAAACCGCATAATTTTAATCGACGACTAAGTGGAGTAATTCTGTCTTTAGGAACAATTTTCATAATGGGACATGTTAGGAAATGTATGTACTGTTTTATTCACTTGTTACAATGTCCTAGGAATCTTTTTTTTGTCTTCTTTGAGGTGTAATTTGAAGTGATAAATAAAATTCAGTCAGAAACTTTGCAAATTTGTCTTTTTGTTATGTTTCCGGGTTCGTCCGAAAAGATATTGAAACGGAATTTTGTTATATAACATCTTAACATGTTAGCTGAAAAGAAAAATGTAGAAAAAGTACACCGTTTTATTTTATATGAATGTTTTTTAAACTGCGCGCGCACGCGTCTGCTGCACTCCTGCTCCCGAACTTCACGATTGTTGCAAATAGGAAATAGGAAATGGAAACGGAGAAAAGCAAATATTCCCGTGTACAAACGTTTTCAATCTTTCACAGTTTTATTTTAGTTTCCTGTACTTTGTTATACGTTATTCTTCGGATAGAAAGATATTTAAGAAAAATGTTTGTATGATGTCGTGCTTCAATGTCCAATTAAGGAAATAGACAAAAAATGGAATTTTTGCAAGATTATGTGTTTGAAATTACGAACTGCGAACGTATCAGTTCTACAATCACGATTATCTCACATAAATAGGAAAAAAATAGTTATGACCAGCTTTTATTATCAAATATTCCACTGTGCGCTGGCAAAAATCCGTTTAAATAAAAAAAATAAAAGATTTACTTTGTCTCTTGCAGAAGACTTGCAGTCATTGTTGATGCTGCTTCACGGAACAATCACAAAAATCTTCTTTACGGTGATGATTGGCAAACAATTGTCAATTGTTTAAAATTCTAGACCTCAGAAAGACGCATGCCAGCCACACACAACTCTATTTATATTATAGATCTGCAGGTGTTTATTATCGCTATATGGTTCGTCTTCATCTTGTCTAAATATCACTACAAACAGGGTGTCTCGTAAGTCGTGGTCGTGAAAAGCTTTATTGGTATGCGTATTCAAAAGTGAGGAACTGAAAAATCCCTATGAACATAGCTCAAACATCGCACCATTTACGTTCTTTCTCCGTTATATTTTCACTGATCTCTTATTATAATTTCCCACCCACGTGATGACTTAAAAGATTCAAGAAATTTAACGATGTTTGGTCATTCTCCTATTCTTCTATTTCCTCAAAGGATATTCGCACAACCATAGAAAAAGAGCTCCATTAAGCAATTAAGGTATCAAGCAAGTTTTTAAGCTAGGAGCTAATTTATCTCAGACACCAAACACTTTCACGTTTCACTAAGGCGAAAAGCGGATAAAGTTTTTTAGCGCAATCTTATTATTGCGAAGTTTATCTTGAAACTTTAAAATAAATTTTTTTAAATCGTTAAAAAAAACCTACACCACCAATGAAAATTTAAAAAATAATTGTTAATAGTATATGAATACCTATTTATGTTCAATTCGGGGCTCAGGATATTTGAATGATTATGTTTGAAAAATTTCATTTATTATACGGCAGTGAACCATTTTGTTTATTATCTATTATGTATCACTTACTTAAATAAATTTTTTCTTATGGTTAGATACGATATCATACATTTATAATATTAACAAAGCCAAGCCCTCCGTCTTCAAATCTATCTTTGTCCCCATTCTCACCTATGGTCATGAGGCTTGGGTAATGACCGAAAGAGTGCGATCGCGGGTACAAGCGGCCGAAATGAGATTCCTGAGAGGTGTGGCAGGTGTTATCCTACTAGATAGAGTGTACAGCAGCACAATAAGGGAATCTTTAGGTGTTGAGCCGCTACTTCTCCGCATTGAGAGATCTCAGTTGCGCTGGTATGGCCACGTGATACGGATGCCGCAATCTAGTCTTCCTAGGCAGTTGTTATTTTCCAAGCCGGTGGGTAAGAGACCAAGGGGTCGGCCTAGAACCAGGTGGCTAGACTACATGGAGAATCTGGGTTCGAGTCGCTTGGATATTACCAGGGAGGACATGCGCCTGATGGCGGAAGATCGCGATCGCTGGAGATCCTCCATAGGGCTGCTGCCCCCGCGACCCTAACGGATAAGCGGGTTTGAAAAGTAAGTAAGTAAGTAAGTAAGTATATCACATTCAATGCAATATGAAAGCTTTAAAATTTCTACAGCGATTTAAATGATTTGAAAATTTTCAATGTAAGAATCCTTCCACTAAAAAACATCCAAAAGGAAGAAAGAAAACATTGCCTTATCAACAATCTAGATGCCTTGCTTGGTGTAATATGAGGAACAGACGTTTTCAAAATATGCCTGTTACAAAGACTTTTTGGACATATGTATGTACAGGTTTCGTGTTCCAGTTTGGCAACACATTCTTCAGTGGTCACCTTAGTTTTGCATCCTCTTGAACCAAAGGATGCACTGATATTATTTTTGATAATGGTGATACTTTCATAGCATTCTGAGTTAGTGCATGGAATTTTGTTCCACTTGTCAACCTTGTCGAGGCAATATGACTCTCCTTCACATGAAACACATTCGAAACTCATCAGCGAATTTGGTAGTGATAATAAAAAGAAAATCCCAAGAAAATATTTCTTATCTGCAAAGTAAAATAAAAAAAATTATTTTCTCAAGATCTTTAGTCACGAATAGATAAACCTAATGAATAAAATTTATGGAAAAATTTATATAAATTATTTACAAAATGATAAATTTTATAGAGATTATATTTCTATAGGTTTTAACATAATATATAATAAAAGGAGAAAAACGATTTTCAAAACCATACTTTAATATTTTTGTATAAACTTTAGAGTGAAAATATCCCGGCGACTTTTCAGTTTTACGCTTGTCTTTTTCTTTAGATTTGGATGCAAGAGTCCGTGATTCACAGAATTTAATACTTCTGATATATCAAGAAAACTTATTCACCTGCTTTCTATTCCAAATATTCACCAACCATAAATTCTAGGAGTTAAGCCAGATTTGTAGTTATATACATCAACTAAACAATACCATATATTCACAAATGAGATTTTTAATTTGAGCAACGAATAGGCTTTTCGAAATACTGGCCCCATTTAATGTAACTCTGGCTCCAGATGAAAAACCTCATTTGTGATGTTATGTTTTCTATTTTTATTTATTTCGTAATTATCATTTGTTCACAGATTTTGCATTGTAAATGAACTAGCAGAGGTGCATGGCGTTGCCCGGGTTAATTAAACTTGTAGGTAAAGAGATAGATCTCAAAAAATTAAATTATAAGTCCAATTGGTTAAATATAACTCAATCAATAAAAAACAAATCAAAGGGACTATCCATTCTACGAAAAATACGAAAGGCAGAAATCAATATGATATATCGGGGCATGACGTAGAAGCTCTTATACCCTGCTGTTGTTCAGATGTTTCAAACGCCCGTATAGCTTTCTCTGTTTTAGTCTGCTAACTCATTATCTCCAGTTCATGGTCATTTTTAAAGATTTTCAAGATATTATTAAGTACTGAGAATTCTCTTTTCTAATAAAAGCATGAATTCTATGCATGGAATTCTACATTGCACAAAGTTTGCCTTGCATTGTTAGTCATGAGGTATTTCTCATTAATATGCCCTACTATAAATATGAATATCCATTTTTTGTCAATAATGATTGTTTTTTCGAAATATAAGGTAAATAGTGACCTTTCTCATGCTTTGAAGGTCATGTATGCGAAATTTCATCAAGATCTGAATAAAACTGTAGATTTGTATAAAAAACGAAAACAAACCCACAAACAAACCGACAACCACACCCACAAACCCACAAATAAACAAGCATCCTTTTTTATATATTTAGACTAGCAGAGGACCCGACGTTGCTCGGGATAATTACGCTTGTAGTTAAAAAGAACAATCTAAAAATGTTAAATTATAAAAAAACACATGAAAACGCATAGAATTAATACCGTAAAAATTCTTATTGAAAATTGAAAAAAAATTTAAGATGAACTTCATAGTAGATGAACCTCCCCAAAGAAGCCAATGCTAGTCTTTCTTTTACTCGCGTAATCTTACTTTGAATGTACATTTGATTTTGTTGCAATTCTCCTCTATATTACTAAAACTCTTACGTGTATCTTTAATTCTATCTCCTTCTAGACGCTTTGAGCTAGCAACTTGAAATTTTCAGGGCAGGATTATCAATAAAAAATCTGCTGTATTGCCAAAAATCAGCCCTCTACGACCCCCCTTTCATCAATTTCCTCAACAGATGGCGCGGGCAGGCGAAGCCACGGGTAACAACTAGTTCTTCTCTCGATGTCTTGATGCAAAAACTTGGCCACTCATCTCTTTATGTGGTCTAACGGTCGCCAATTCTTCTAATTACCATTTGCACAATACAGCACGGAGCTAAAGGATTGCTTCCTCTGTCGTCTTTCCACTCTCCATTATCTGCAGTTACTGATCATTTCTAAAGATTTTCAAGAAATTGTTAGGTATTAAGAACTCTCTTTTCTAAGAGAGCCTGAATAACAGGAATTTATGCATTGTTACAAATTGAAACTTGTACATTTTTTGTCTTCCATTGTTGGTCATGAGTTATATTATTGATCCATGCAAAGCGTTGGTGCATTGCGTGTTCACACCATTTTTAGCACATTTTCTATATATAGAAATGTGCTTATGTGATCGGTTTGTCCAGCTGTCCGTCCGTCCGTCCGTCGAATAATCCCACAATTCATTGCGTTGCATGTATTGAATTGCATGTATTGCAATCTTACAAATCATTCAATCATGTCTTGAATTGCTGGAAGAAACGAATTATCCTCGCATTTGGTAAAACGCGTGTTGAGAACATGGGTTCGGTTCTGCGCGTGTTCTAAACGTTAATGAGATTGTGTGCGTGAGGATGCACGTGTTTGACGATTATTAAAAGAATCAATAGAATTTTTGTTCGGTCCCTAAATCAAGAGAATTTTTTATTCCTAGGGAGCTTAGCATTTATTACGATAACTTGAAAACGAATTAACTTCTTCACAGTCTGTTTTCACCAAGCCATTAAAATGGGAAAGAGTACGCAGAAGTACGAACGTGAGATAGCAGGAATAAGTACGTGCTCTAATAACACGTGCTTTAATGGTACCATTATGATACCCTCTTAAACATATCCTATAACAAGATATGGCAAGTAATATATCAAACAAATTGTCACAACATATCATTAACAAATATAAAAGAGTAACTAGTTATAGCAAGTATCGGTCTAATGGCACGTGTACGTGCAAGGATGTCTCATGAATGAATATAACGGTATATAGTGATGTCTGAATTGTTTAGTAGTACGTGTTTTAATGGTACCAAGTGGTAACAATGGAACTTTCAATGCTAAGGTATGGCATGTAATATATCAAACGACTCATATTAACGTGCCATGCGTGAATATCACGTGTAAATAATGATCATAGTTATTGGTTTAGTAGCACGTGCCTTAATGGTGCCCTATGATACCATATGGTAACCTTGGAAGTTTCAATGCTAAGATATGGCATGTAATATATCAAACGACTCATTAACGTGCCATGAGTGAATATCACGTGTAAATAATGATCATAGTTATTGGTTTAGTAGCACGTGCCCTAATGGTGCCCTATGATACCATATGGTAACTTTGGAACTTTCAATGCTATGATATGGCATGTAATATATCAAACGACTCATATTAACGTGCCATGAGTGAATAACACGTGTAAATAATGATCATAGTTATTGGTTTAGTAGCAAATGCCCTAATGGTGCCCTATGATACCATATGGTAACCTTGGAACTTTCAATGCTAAGCTATGGCATGTAAAATATCAAACGACTCATATTAACGTGCCATGAGTGAATATCACGTGTAAAGAATGATCATAGTTATTGGTTTAGTAGCACGTGCCCTAATGGTGCCCTATGATATCATATGGTAACCTTGGAACTTTCAATGCTAAGATATGGCATGTAATATATCAAACGACTCATATTAACGTGCCATGAGTGAATATCACGAGAAAATAATGATAATGGTTAACAGTTTAGTAGCACGTGCCCTAATG
>JAHWFO010037403.1:0-15720 GCA_023313115.1 Rhysida immarginata
GTTACTACCAATTTCTTTTATTGAATTCATGCTTGTCATTTTTTACAAGGTGATTCAGTCAATTTCTGACCATTTCAGTACTATGATTTATTGACCCATTAATGTTTACAACTTAGCATTTCAGTATGATAAGTTAGGCAGTTCGGAGTTTTTATTCCCGTGGAAAATTCTTGTTGATATGCTCAATGTGGCCACCACGAACGTTTTGAACTGCTCGCAGCCGAATTGTACATAACTCTTTCCCGGATTTCTGCATCCACAAGGGTGCAGCAGTCGACGATGCTTTATCGCAGCTGGACTAGATTTCTTGGTGCTGTAGTGATCACACTGTATTTAAGGAACCCCCAGAGATAAAAATCACATGGGTTTAGGTCAGGACTCGTAGGGGGCCAAAAAAAGCCACTACCGAATCGATCTGGAAACCTGTTCGAAATGACACAATTTCCGAATTTCTGATTGAGAAAGTCTAGCACTTCATTAGTGGTGTGAGGCCTAGCCCCATCCTGTTGAAACCAGTGATGTCGAAGCGGTATACACCTCCTTCGCAGCTCGGGATGAAGAAGGTTTCTAACATGCTAAGTTAAGCCTGTGACGTTACAGTGCTCTCAAAAAAGAACGGACCAATGATGCCTCTTTCGGAAATCGCGCACCAAGCCATAACCTTTCGTGGATGAAGAGGTGACTTATGGATCTCATGAGGGTGCTGGGAACCCCAAAAACGAACGTTGTGTTTATTAATGTCACCTGACAGATGAAAGAAGGCCTCATCTGACACTCACAGGTTGTGAAAAATGTCCTGATTGGCTTCCATTTCTGCTCCAAATTCCATCGCAAATTGTTGTCGCTTCTGTCTTCCAGTGTCTGTTAACTCCTGATGAACATGGAAGTTAATACGGGAACACGTGTAAATCCTTTCTCAAAATTCGCCACGTCTTGGTATACGACAGTCCTTCTTCAGTGGATAGGCCGCGAACAAATTTTTTGGTAGGGGAATCGACCAACCTTATGCAAACATTTTCGACAACTTTAGCCGTTTGAATACGAGCTTCGCTCACGCCTTTTTTCTTGCCTTTAACTCATCCAGTGGCACGAAATTGCTTGACAGAATCCATGATTGCTTGCCTGTCTGGTGCGTCTCGACACTTATACTCCTTCCGGAACTTGCTTTGCTTGTTTACAGGTGATTTTGTCTCGAAATACCATTCGACAACCTTGCATTTCTGCTCTGTTGATAAAGCGGACGCCATTTCTCAACAATACGATTTTCGTGCAGCGCCGTTGCAACAATATAAACTCCAACTATTTAGAAATTCGATATGACGTTCACATTCTTTCAATTGTTTATCCCTAATGCATGTCATTTGAGTGAAATGGTCAGAAATTGACTGAATCACCCGGTATTTTTGTATTTTTTTGTATTTTTATTATTGTTTTTTGTTTTGTATTTACTTCACAATATTTATTTTATTTCTTTATAACTTCTTTTCTTCTTATTCTTTTAATCTTGTAACTCTCATTCTATTTGCTCAATAATGTTGTTCCGTGTTGGCTTAAATTAGCTGTGTGAATACAATAAATGAACTGAATTGAATTGAATTTATTAGTATTGAATTTATATCTTTGTAATTATTATTATGTTTCTGTTAATTTTTATAAATAAAATTGTGTTTTTCTGTATTTTTTTTGTCTTTTTTTTAATTACGTTACTTCTCTTTTACTTGTAATTTAAATAACTCCCGATTGGTTAAATAATATCTCAATGAATACAACACTGAGCAAAGAGAGTATCCATTCTACGAAAAATACGAAAAACAGGACTTCTAGGTGACTACCATAGGACTTCTATACCAGGACTATATAATATAGACCCAAGTTTTTTTTTGCCCTTGACGTAGAAGCTCTTTTACCCTAATGCTGTATTCAAAACTCATTGTTGAGATGTTTAAAATGCCAGTATAGAATTTTTCTGTTTTAGTTGCAGAGGTTTTTCCTCTTTCCTTTCCATGCTCATTAATTTTTGCCAGTCGTCTGTACATATGATAAGGAGCTCAAAGGAGACACGCGTAAACACGCCGGATACCTCTGTTCTGTCACTGCTCATTGTTAATCATTTTTGGAAACAACCATTCAAACATCGCATTATCAGTATCCCAGTTTCCAGAATATACACATTCCCATAGAATATAGTCGGAATGTATTTTTATGAAATGTTTGGATCTGATGGGCTACCAAATGAGCTAGGTGATAACCCCGGTCGTGGCTCAGCCTGTTTTTATGATTAAATTTTGCAATATCTTAAGAATAAACATATGGAAACGTTTAGAATTAATATAGTAAAAATTCATAATGAAACTTCGGAAAAAAAATTTTTAAATGCTGACAATGGATGGACTTCTCCATGTATGCTAGCCTAAATGAGTTGCTAGTCACGTAATCTTACTTTAGATGTTCCCCTTGATGTTGTTGCAATTCCCACTCTCTAAGTCTTCTAGCAAAACTTTGGCCATTCATCTCTTAGTCTCTAATTCTTTTCGGTGGAAGGATGGATCATAATACTTGACAAAGCCGGGAATAAATGGCGAAACTAGTTGGAATTCCTGATGTCCCTCTGTTATACTGTAAGGCCACCACCTGTTTAGTCTAATTCTTTTATTGACATGCTTACCATTTGCTCGACCGCTTCTTCTGTCGTCTTTCCACTCTTTCTCAATAGTCTGCTAACTATCCATGATCTCCAGTTACTGATCATTTCTAAAGATTTTAAGAAATTGTTAAATACTAAGAACTCTCATTTATAAGAAAAGCCTGAATAACAGGAATTCTATGCATTGTTACAAACTGAACCTTATCTATATTGCAAAAACTTTATCTTTCATTGTTGGTCATGAGATACTTATTTTTGATCCCTGCATAGTGTTGGTGCATTTCCTGTTAATACCATTGTTGATGCCTTTTCTTGCACAAACTTTTACTTAGGTTGTTAGCCATGAGATATACCGGGTGTTCAATTTATCTGAAGACATTGAAATATCTCGAGAACCACACATCGGATCAAAAAAAGTGTTGAATGAAAAATGTTCATCTCGAAGGGGTACATCAAATGATACCCCACCCCCACCTCCTGGAGGTTGGGGAGGGAGGAGTTAAAAATTTAAATAGGAACCCCGATTTCTTATTGCAGATTCGGATTCTCCAGAAAAAATAACCCCAATTTGACCTACGATTTGCGTAATTTCGGTCATAGATGGTGCTCATAGATGGCGATATCTCAAGAAATAGGTATCAGATCAGCAAAATAAAATTAAATGTTTTTGATATTCTTATAAATGCTATTGTCGATTTTTGTCCACCCTATTTTTTGAGATATCGCCATTTTTCAACGATTTTTTACCCATTTTGATTTTTGACGATTACAGCGCCATCTGTGACCGATATGACTCGAATCGTAGGTCATATTGGGGGAATCCGAATCTGCAATAAAAAATAGGGGTTCCCATTTAAATTTTTTAACTCCTCTCTCCCCCACCTCCAGGAGGTGGGGGTGGGGGGGTCGACTTTAGTATCATTAGATGTCCCGCTTCGAGATGAACATTATTCATTACACACTTTTTTTGATCCGATCTGTGGTTCTCGCCATACTTCAATGTCTTCAGATAAATTGAACACCCGGTATATTGTTGGTCCGTGCAGAGTATGAATTGCGTGTTGATACCATTATGATACCTATTGTTGCACAAACTTTGCTTTTTATTGTTGGTCAGAGTGATTTCTCATTAATATGTCTTGCCATAACCATGAACATCGATTATTTATCAATAATGAATATTTTTAGAAATCTGACAGAGACCTTCCTCAAGGTTTGATGGACAAGTATGGAAAATTTCATTAAGATCGGTATAGGAAACAAACATACCCACAAATAAACAAGCCCACAAACATCCTTCTTCTTATATATATATATATATATATATAAAGAAGGATGTTTGTTTGTTTGTGGGTTGTTTGTGGGTTTGTTTGTTTGTTTGTTTGTTTTTTATACAAACCTACAGTTTTATTCCTATCTTGACAAAATTTCGAATACATGACCTTCAAAGCATGAGGAAGGTCACTGTCTACCTCAGATTTCGAAAAAATAATAATTATTGATAAAAAAAATCCATATTTAGGGTTATGGCAGGACATATTAATGAGAAATACCTCATGACCAACAATGCAGGACAATAAGTATCAAAAATGGTATCAACTCGCAATTGACAAACACTCTGCACGGACCAACAATATATATCTCATGACCAACAATGCAAGGCAAAGTTTGTGCAATATAGAATTCAATGCATAGAATTCCTGTTATTCAGGCTTTTCTTAGAAGAGAGAATTCTTAGTGCTTAACAATTTCTTGAAAATCTTTAAAAATGATCAGTAATTGGAGATAATGAGTTAACAACATCACGTGTACATCTAAAGTAAGATTACGTGAGTAAAAAATTATTTAGACTAGAAGGCATCCTTGGAGAGGTCCATCCATTGTTTGCCTTTAAAAAATTTTTTTTCAATAAACTGAGTCCCAGTATATCACCTAGAATGGATTTTTTCAGTGAAGAGGTAAATTCCTGTCTTTCGGATTTTTCTTAGAATGGATAGTTCCTTCGCTCTATATTGTAGTGATTGAGTTATTATTTAACCAATTTGGAGGTTTAATTTAGCTTTTAGAGGTTGTTCTTTTTACCTACAAGCGTAATTATTCCGGGCAACACCGGGTCCTTTGCTGGTTATAAATACACAAGACTAGCAAAGGTACCCGGCGTTGCCTGGAATAATTACACTTGTTGGTAAACAGAACGATCTCAAAAATTAAATTTAATTTTGGGATATGTTGAAAATAAACAAATGAAAACGCTTAAAATTAATGCAGTAAAAATTCTTAATGCAAATTCGAAAAAAATTTTTTTAAAGGCTCACAATGGCTGGACCTCTCCAAGGATGCCACTGTTAGTCTAAATAATTTCTTACTCCCGTAATCCTACTTCAGATGTACACTTGATGTTGTTGCAATTCCCTTCTTCTCTCGATGTCTTGAAGAAAAACTTGGCCATTCATCACATTGTGTAGTCTATTGGTCGCCGATTCATCTATTTCGGTAGAGGGGTGGATCATAATACTGTTTCTATTGATTAAACAGGTGGTGGCCTTACGGTATAACATAGGGACATCAGGAGTTCCATCTAGTTTCGCCATTTATTCCCGGCTTTGTCAATGATATATCCTTGACAAAGCTGGGAATAAATGGCGAAACTAGTTGGAAATCTTGATGTCCCTGTGTTATACCGTAAGGCCACCACCTGTTTAATCATCTATTTACTTGCTTCCTATTTGCTCAATAGAGCACGGAGCTAAATGAGTGTTTCCTTTGTCGTCTTTCCACTCTTTCTCAATAATCTGCTAACTCTCCATTATCTCCAGTTACTGATCATTTTTAAAGATTTTCAATAAATTGTTAAGTACTAAGAACTCTCTTTTCTAAGAAAAGCCTGAATACCAGGAATTCTATGCATTGTTACAAATCCATATTGCATCATCATTTTATGTTCATTGTTATAATTCTTGGAAAGATTGCTTTAACATTGCATCATCATTTTTTGTTCATAGTTATTGGTGAATTGCGCGTTGATACCATTTTCGATGCGAAGATGATGGGCCTGTTGTTGCACAAACTTTTCCTTGCATTGTTGGTCATGAGATATTTCTCATTAATGTGTCTTGCCATATCCATGAATATCGAGTTTTAATCGATATTTATTATTTTTCCGAAATCTGAGGTAGACAGTGACCTTCCTCATGCTTTGACGATCAAGTATGCAAAATTTCATCAAGATCAGAATAAAACTGTAGACTTGTATAAAAATCAAACAAACCCACAAACAAACCCACCCACAAACAAACATCCTTCTTTATATATATATATAGAAGATAGATTATGTTATCTTATGAGAGGTTGTTGTCTTATCAAAACACTGAATGTCTAAGTTAGTGGATTATTTATTGAATTTTTCCAATGATGTTTAAAGTTTACATTGTTAAAGTTGTGTAAGAGAAAATGCTCTCTCCATAGAAAATGAATACAAAATGAATATAGAATACAGAAGTGAAAAGAAAATGCAGGATGAGGCGGAAGAATCTGTCTGCAATGTAAGAGTGGAATAAAAGGGAAAGCCATTGCATTTCATCTAATGTTATGAAGTAATGAATTAATCACAAGCCATATAGGTACTAGAAGATAATTTCCACAGAAATGGTTTATAGCAGATGAAGACTAATATATCCTTGTATGAGATTTTCATGATTAGGAATACAGACAATTCTGAGGTGACAATTCTTGTCAAAGATTTGAAGCTTTATTAGGTAATTCATGCTTTTGAATAGTAATTGCATATTGAATAAAATTCAACGTGAAGTAATTTAAATAATTATTCTTGTCATCAAAATTTGCATTTCAATTGCATAATTGTATGTTTTGACAGTTTTTGAAGTGCATGTTATGGAATGAAAATAAATGTACAGTGTAAGATGACATAATAGCTGATTTTAAAATATCTGATTAAAATATGTAATATCAGTTTTAATATCTGATTTAAAATAATACAAATTTTGCAATGTACTCTTCCCTGTGTTCTCCTAAAATAACAAGCCTTGAAGCTTATTTCTGAATTGGTAGTGAAATAATCCAGTTCTTGTTTAAATAATCTATTATTGGGCTAGTGGTTACTGAAACACTGAATTTAAAGGGAAGGGTTGACTCAAGAGATTTTCCCTCATTGTACCATTATTGTAGTACTATCAGTAATTCTGAGCTAAGCGATTGGATCCAAAAATATGAACTTTATTTATTTTCTAAGACTGATGTTTTAAGTCTATCGAGGTCAGGATCAATTTCTACTTGACCCCATCGATGGGTAAATTTAAAACACCACCTTAGGGTCAACTTCTCACAGCAATATATTATTTATTGACTTCATAAAGCAATTCCAATTAAAAAAGAATAAATTATTTTTGACAAAATTAATAAAACTAAGACGTATAAATGTATTAGAAAAATCTAACTGAAACACTGTCACAGAGGAAAGAACGTTAGCCAAGAATTACATATATTAAATCCAAAAGACTTGTTATATAAGAAATTTAGTTCTGATTCATGAAATATTAATATAAAACAATTGATGATATAAATATCTATATTTTAATCCTGGCACATTTATTCTAGAAGATGATTATGTAGACATTCATTTCCCGACGTTGATAAGATAGCGAAACTTTAGTATTCTATATTGGAAAAACACTGGAGCGAGTGAGTGTAATCCCTCAAGATTAAAGACGGAAGAGAGCAAAATAGAGGATGCAAAAAAAGATGGCGTATAATAAACGCCATCAAGGAAGAGCAGCAAATGAAGAACAAGGAAGGTCCGGAGATTTGTGCTGTAAAAACATTCGTTCAGCTCGAACAACTAATATTGGAGATTAGAAATTTGGTGAGCTGTAGGAAATTTATAGTGGAAAATGGCAGTCGATCTTTACAAAGTGAGTCAGTTGAGGCTTCATCATAATGCTCAACTACGGGGGGAAATGTAGGCCAAGATGTAAGCATCATAAGGCTATTGAGTATCATTACACAACGATGGTTGGCAGCAGACAAGTTGAAGGCCATTGATTCAAAAGTACAGCAGAAATATATGCTTGTCAAAAATATTTTTTTCCACTGCATCAAGCCAATGAGGCTTTAGCCTATTCAGAAGTTTTTAGCATCAGAAGTTTATTAATTTCTCTTGATCAATCTTGTGGAGTTTACTTGTTTCCTTATATCATTTAAAGAAGTGCCTGAAGAAACACAGGAAAACAGTTAAGCCAGAACCTCATTGAAAAACCTAAGCCAAAATGGGAAAGCTCTAATACACAAGGAGAATTGAAATCTCGGATATGTATTTCAGGTGCCTGGTACCATCGTTTCTCGGCTGAAGATGAGTACCTGTTCCTTGAAATACATATTAGGTATTTCTGTTCATTTTGTGGTTAGAGGTTTCCATTTTTGTTGTTCCATTTCACAGTTTTGCTTAAATTTGTTTTTGGATGTCACGCATAAATTGTGGATTGCAGTGGAAGCATAGAATAATTTAGACACAGTTAGAATGAGGTAGGATAAAAGTGTCGGTTTAATTATTTAAGGGAAAATACCCTCGAAGCTAGAGTATATTTGCTAGCAGATCAGGAAAGACAGTGCCCCCAAAGGATTACAGCCACCACTCTGGGGGACCTTTCTCAAAAACTATCAAAATTTAAGAAAATATTATTAAAATCCGTACTGTAACGGGCAAAAATACGTGAGGTTCGCTCTTCTTCAATGACGCAACACTCCCCCGTACAGAGCTCTTCCTAAACAGGAAAAAAAAAACACAACAAAGCATTAGCAGAGAGGCTTCGGGTTCTAATTAGACAAATTTAATTCATGCATATGTAAATAATCCGCAATACTTCCCTTCTCGTTTCGATTTCTATGGACAAAAGGACAAGGTCAAGAGAAAAAAAATAAAATAAATCGCAACGTAGACGATTTGTTTGTCATGTCATGATACAAATCAGAATCTTGTTAGACAACTATGTCTGACAAAAATATCCGGGGCTTTATTGCAAATTTCTCTCACGGATGACATTTACAATTAAATATATTTATATTTACTTTCTCTGATTGAATTGGATCTTAATTTTTCTCGCCTCCGGGCGTTCAGAAAAAAAAAATTATATTTTTACTAATAGTTCAAAAATACTTTAACAACATTGAATAACCCAAAGCTTCAGGATTTAAAGGATTTACGAGATCAGTCTATACATAAATGAGACCAAAGAGGTAAAAGTTATTCTTATCTTTTACATATTCTTCTGACACTAATTGTTCTTTGAGCATTAAAATCTTTTTTTTGATTTTCAGGTTTGGACGAGACCTTCTTTAGAGTCCTCAGGTAAGTTTCAAAAAAAAATTGCCTTTAGGATCATTTATCAAACACTTTCTCATTTTTCTTTTTCAGCATTTTATATCTTTTCACGAGTCCATCGATTGTGCTAATTGCGTTAATTCGTCCTCGTTTTGCGGAACAGTTTGGAAAACTACTGGCTAAGGAAGAATTAAGCAACAGTAAGGGGGAATGGGAAATACTAAAGCTAATCTGAGAATTAACGTCAACAAAATCATTTTTGCTCAGGATAATGGTAAGAGACAAAAGAGTGGAAAGAAGGGGGGGGGGGGGGAACAAAGGGGAAAGAGAAAGACTGATTTGTAACGCCAAAACTGGCCGTTACAGTACTTAAATGCTAACAACAACAACTGTCCTTGCCTGGATGTAAACCAAATTAATTGCTTATATTAAGCAACACGAAATGGAGAAATTCAAGTATCTCGGGATTGCATTCACGAGTGATGGACGGCAGGAGAAAGAATTGGATGCTCGGATCGTTGCAGCAAGCTGTGTCAGACGTGAACTGTGGCAATCCGTGGTAAAAAAACGCGAGCTGGGTAACAAAGCCAAGCTCTACGTCTTCAAATCTATCTTTGTCTCCATTCTCACCTAAGGTCATGAGCCTTGGGTAATGACCGAAAGAGTGCGATCGCGGGTATAAGCAGCTGAAATGAGATTTCTGAGAGGTGTGGCAGGTATTACCCTACTAGATAGAGTGTACAGCAGCACCATAAGGGGTTGAGCCGCTACTTCTCGCATTGAGAGATCTTAGTTGCGCTGGTATGGCCACATTATACGGATGCCACAAACTAGTCTTCCTAGGCAGTTGTTATTTTCCAAGCCGGTGGGTAAGAGACCAAAGGGTCGGCCTAGAACCAGATGGCTAGACTACATGGAGAATCTAGGTTCGAGTCACTTGGATATTACCAGGGAGGACATGCGCCTGATGGCGGAAGATCGCGATCGCTGGAGATCCTCCATAGGACTGCTGTCCCCGCGACCCTAACGGATAAGCGGGTTTGAAAAGTAGGTAAGTAAGTAAGAAATGGAACCAACATTCCCGTGGAACCCTGGGCAACTATTTGGCGCAGGGAACCTTACAATATCCCAAAAACTGCTTGCATTTTGCACGGGCTTACATAAATGTGATATAATGTCTTCTGCCTTATCAATTCAGCATGTATGGGCATCTAATACGGCCACTGGTCACTGTCGATATGTCCGTAAATGAACCCTTGGAAAATGGCGACACTTGAGCGTTTATTAATGAATAATGAGAAAGCAAAATAATATAACTATATTATATTGATACAAACGGGTAAGCTGCTTGGACTAAGACTAAAATAAGCTGTCTATAACACACGCTTATTACTGTTAGAGAGCGGAATCTATTATATTCTCATAGAGAAATATTAAACGGGCTAACACGTAAGACGGCCTGGATAACGAAATGCTGACCATACAATTTAAAGGAAAGACAATACTCACAATTTATAATCGAGCTACCTTCCTGCTTACCCTGGCTAGCTGGCATTTCGCAATTACGCACAGGAGTAGGAGACAGAGTTTCGACGCAATCTGTTGATGCTTGCTGCTCCGCGAACGGTGGGTGAGATACTCTGGACATGGCTATGGATGCTATTGTCTTCTCGCGACCACTGTCTAACTTGGCAACACATTGCGAACACCTAAGAACCTTCTTACCGCCGGCCAAAACTTCTGCACGGCGCTTATGAACTTTGTGCTTTTTCTCTTCACCTCTCACAAGCGTTGAAGATTCCTTCTGATAACCTCACTTCTTTACAAGCGGATTCGGCGTGCTTTCTTTGGTCGTGGTGGGTTGCTCACCTACGTCCGTCCGGCTTGAATTAACTTGAGTAAAATTCCTAGAGAAAACCTTTAAATCGCCTACCTTAATTTCCGTTCTCTCTGACTTCCTGTTTCGCCTTCTCTTCCTGTTGCTCTCTGCTTTACACTTCCTCTCAGTCTCAATAGATGGCACCACAAGTAGATTTTGAATCTCTTGCTCTTTCTCTACTTCTGAATCGCTTGCGGCCGAAATACTACGTGACATCCTCATCCCCACCAGTCGCGAAATTTCACTCAGTTCTTTGACCAGAGTGGAATTATTGCCCTTGTGGAATTATCGCAGATTGAGTGTTAGTTAACTCGGGGTCTTCACTACTTTGCTTTTGAGCTGCATTACGATGCTGCGTTTGCTCTTCGCGATAACAGCTCTCCTTACTATTTGATTTAGAATCCCCAGACTTCAGCTTTGCACTACCCTTAAAGAATAGCTTCAGCACACATCGCGTTCGCGGCTCACCAGTATAGCGCTGTTGAAGACTATGAATATTATTTTCCATAGCACTGTTAATACGATTGCGCTGTTTCGACCTTGATCCTTGCTTAATCTGAGAAGTTTACCGCTGCTTGATTATTTCCGAATCTTTCCCTAGCAGTACATTATCTTTTGCGGTAGGCTTATGTTTTAGTAAATGACGTTTTCTCCTACCATGCCTACAAGATGCTGCCAGTTTAGACTGAACCTGGGAAGGGTGTGAAAGGAATATTGAAGCCATTGGCGTGATCCTCTCTACCGGATCACCCTTTGCTAAGCGACTCGTCCTAATTTGCTTTCACCTATCCTTGGCGAAATTGCCGAGGTCTGTCTTCTTCTTTTTTTAATGTTAAAGTGCCCCCAATTTTTTCCAAGAAGGCCATGGGAATTATGCTACTTATTAGTACAATATACTTCTTTCTTGCGCAGGTCTTTCTCGCTTAGACTTCCCAACCGAGTATAGGCGTTATACCATTTTCTAGTGGACTCTGTACGTTGGTCCCTATGTTGCTTTCTATATATATCATGACCAATGACTCTAGGGCCTATACCGTATTTCTTTACGACTTTGGCTTGATTGTGGACCTGAGTTTTTCTTGGAATTGGTAAGACCCCTTTCCAAGCTCGCTTCACCACCTCCAAGGACAGTAGAATCTTTAATCCATTTCTCTAACTCATTAATACCCAACCCATTGGGTTGTAAAGTTGCTTGGCAGCCAAACTCCTTGGTTATTTAGCGGCCATGGCAAAGGTTTCATCCACATTGGTTTTACTCCGCAGGTCCGAAGCTGCATCAGTCCCCTGGACTGTAGCCACGACACCTTTAGATGAAAGGTATAATACAACGTCCCCTTCTCGCTATTCCACGACTTATGGGACTGTAAGCACATATACCAAGGCTGTTTCAAAACTTGAAAACAACTCACATTGGGCCTCTCTGGCTCCTTTGAGGAGTCGGCCCTTCTCTCTCCTGTGGCCTTTTGGATGGAAGAGCGCAAATTATTAACAGAATCAGTTCTGTTTTTATCCAACCTATCTGACAATTCGTCGGATTTACTTTTATTCCCACTTAGCGAAACGATGCCTTGCATTTCAGTCTGTAAAGCTACATTGGCTTGAGAGTGTATACATTGACACTCTTTACTAACCTTGTCAACGTATCCCCACATCCCCAGACAGGCAACACAGACCACTTTTCCTGCGTGCTTTGGGACAGGTCCACGGTCTTATCATTTGACAAAAGTAGGGTATCCTGCTCTGTAAAACGTTGTGGGCCCAATGGCTTTGCCGTATAATGCTTAAACCCTACTTTGTTCATTTTAGGGTTATACCATTTGTCAATATTATGCTGCTCTGGCATTAAGCCCTGCCTTACGGCCTTGATACTTGACGCGCTATCTTTTTCTGTTGCTCATTGCTTTTGCTATGCGGCAAAGTTTCAGCAAGTTGCATTGCCTGCTGCAAAGAATGCACTGAGCACTCTGAGAGTATATTCCTAATTCTAGAGGGAAATGCAATAATGTATAAATGTGCTTTCTGCCTCTCTGTCAGGGACCTTAATTGCTTCGACAAAGGTCAAAAGACATGCGTTAAAATTTTCTATATTTTGTTTAAATTAATCAGTTTGAGTCAAGATATTGTTAATATCTCGGTCCACTGCCACGTCCTCTGACGATGCGGCCATAGTCCTTTAACTGCTACCTGATGCAATAACCAAGAATGGATTTTTAATTAGATCCACAGTCATTCGCAAGATAACCAAACCGACAATCCTACCAACTGCCGGTCTGGTAAGACAAATAACCAGGAGAACAAGTGGAACCAAGTAAACAATGAGTTCCCTTCTTCAACTCTAAACATACAAAAATACGTAAAGCTCTACTAAATCCCAAACCAGGGCTAGCTAACTATTTTTAAGAAGTGGTAATGAATTCCCTAACGC
This sequence comes from Rhysida immarginata, assembly GCA_023313115.1. NCBI lineage: Eukaryota > Metazoa > Arthropoda > Chilopoda > Scolopendromorpha > Scolopendridae > Rhysida > Rhysida immarginata. The sequence goes on from JAHWFO010037403.1 coordinate 13,283, forward strand.
ACTCTGCATGATCAAGAGAACCTCAACCCCCCAAAAATTTTTTTAATTCCTACGGAGCTAAGAGCTTATTAAGAGTGGGGAGCAACAACAAGAAAAAACTTCCAAAAAATATTACTACAATGCCGCCACTATTTAGGGCTGAGTCGGCCTAATGGAAAGAATATTTTTCTAATTGCAAAAAAAACAACGACTGTGGCACTAATGGCTACTCTAAACCTTTGCCACTATTCGCCTAAGGGGTCCACCAGAGGACGCTACGTTACTGCTCTGCTGCCATTTTAAGGTAACCAGACCGACAGTCCTACCAACTGTGTCATGCATAATTTTGAATTGCAGTGGAAGCATAGAATAATTTAGACACAGTTAGAAAAATGAGGTAGGATTGTCGGTCTGGTTACCTTAGGGAAAATACACTCGAAGCTAGAGTATATTTGCTAGCTGATCAAGAAAGACAGTGCCCCCATAGGGTAACAGCCACCACTCTGAGGGACCTTTCTCAAAAACTATCAAACTTCAAGAAAATATTACTTATAATCCGTACTTAAATGCTAAAAACAACTGTCCTTGCCTGGTTACAAACATGTGACTAGTTTCCTTGGAGGTAGACCAAATCATTTGCTTATATTAAGCAACACTAAATGGAACCAATGTTCCCTTAGAACCCTGGGCAACTATTCGGCACAGGGAACCTTACAATATCTCAAAAACTGCTTGCATAGTGCACTGGCTTACATAAATGTAATAGAGCGTTATCTGCCTTATCAATAAAGAATGTATGGTCATCTTGTGACATTCCATGTCAGTTTGGCGCATACGGCTCGGCGGAGGATCAATTCTTTTTTTTATTTTATTATTATGTCTAAATAGTGCCTTTCAGTATATGGTGAAATTTTTATGAATTAATTGTACGTTAGGGAAAATATTTTGAAAATGTTAATATTTGTTTTTAAATGGCACTTTTGTTTTTTTTTGTGTTGTTGCCATTGTTGTAAAATAAACGATCGCAGTTGCAAGGAGTTGTTAGTTGCAACAGAGATCGCGTATGCTGGGTGACATTGTTTTGTTGTTAAGGCAGTGTTGACATCCAGTGAGAGTTGTTGTGGTAGAAATATGGAACTGTGCTGTTGTTCTTCTGTTTCTCTTTGGAAGAGATGTTTTTTGGTGTGGAAATTGCCATGGAGCAGTTCATTAGCAAACATCCCCAGTTTGAAGCTACCCGTTATGACATGCTTCTTGAACGGTTTTGTTGTGGGTGTTTGCCCGCCCATCGTAGGATTTTACTCTCAACCAGTCCTCCCTCGTTCAAGGAGGCCGTGATCGCGGCCTTGCGATCTGAAGAAATTGAAAAAAAAGGCAGAGGGGCAGCGAATGTAGTTGAAATGGAAGGGGGTGAAGAAATGCCACTCCTAAAGAAAGGGGTGCGCGGCACTGGGGACGGTGAGAAAAAGGGACAACCACCCAGTTGTGATTGTGGTAATGCAATCAAGAGATTGGAAAACTCTGTGGCAGAATTGTCGAAAGCCATGGCCCAACTTAGATCGGATCTGGTATCAAAAAAAGAGTACGACTTCTAATATGAAGGTGGGGGTTGGTAATAATGGCTGTTATTGCAGTGGACGTATCGGTCATTATGCCCGAAATTGTCCGCAACAGGATAACCGGCCTCGCAGCGATAGTTGTAATGCATATCCGTCCACCCCCTTGGTGATGCAGTGTATTGAAGGTGGACTATATATCACCAAGGTGGAGTTGCAGGGGCAGCCAGTGTCAATGCAAATTGACACTGGCTCCCAAGTGTCTATGTTAGACACTAATGTTTGCAAAAGAATTGCAAATGTCCCGTGGCACCCCGCGAATATGACTATTCGCGGAGTGGGCGACACCTATGTAACAATTACACAGTGTGTGTCGTTGGAAGTTGATCTGCAGGGGCGTCCTATGGGCCAATGTGACTTTATGATACATTCATTTGAGGACCACCCTTATGACGGGATTCTAGGAATGAACGTCCTGCAGGGCCTCACATTACAGTGTGCAGCGGCGATGACTGTGTGCACAGTCGAAGCATGTGAGACTGAGTCATCCACGATTGATAGATATGCTAGGCCTTCGTTGCCCCTGGAGGAGACTCAAAATTCAGGATTGCCCTGTGGGGTGGTGGATGGAGGAACATGGACAATGGGAACTAGAAAAGGTCTAGTTGAGAATGGAATTTGTATGATTAGGAAACACTGCCGGACTGACAGAATAGGTCAAAAGGGGGGTATTCGCTGGTTAGGTCCATTTCAGGTTTGCTGCTATGATGGTCATGGATGGGTACAGGTGAGAGGTGAAAAATTTGGGGACATTCAATGGGTGCGGGAGGGGCAACTGTGGCTTCAGCACCCAAAGGGGTTGCCCATCGAGCAATGTGGGTTAGGATCTAAGGTGTCTCGTTT